>VXBH01003953.1:258759-274289 GCA_013400035.1 Rynchops niger | reverse complement strand
TGTGATTCCATGATTCCGTGATATTGTAGTACCCCAGTATGATGTTCCTTGCAACTATTCTTAGAAGCCATGTATTTGCTTACACACCCCATCTGCTCTGTATGCATTTTCTATGGTGCTTCTTTGCACTTCAGCTTATTTCATTAGTATTCTCTGCCACAATAACCAGTTTGGGCACAAAGTATTTTAATTATTTCATGGGATTTACTTGTCTTCTGTTTTTTCCTAGTTGCTCACACGTATCAATCCCTTTGAGTCTTAGCTTCACAGTTAAATTCCTGGAGTATATTATGACTTCTCATGTAGGGGCAAGGAAAAGCTTTTTCGATGGTTGGTTTTTTAATAAAATATATTGATACTATTTTATTAGAAGTTGAAGATTAGTGGAGAACTAATCTCAAGTTTGAAAATGAAATAGGTTTGTATACATGAGGCAAATATACAGTTTTATAACATGTTAATTTCTGTTACGTACTCTTGCTATAGACATTATAGTTCAACATCATTGAGCATTGTTAAAAAACACCCAACTTTACATCAGTTCATCATTCTCATATTAGATCCATACTAGAACTTTGATAAAAATGAAACTTTGTAGTACATGATATAGCTGACAGCAGACTTTAGACTTTATTTGGAGTGAAAATTTACTTATTAATGATTTATATATCTAAGGTGAATTTCACTTTTGTTTTGAATAAACTTTTATTTAACACATGGGTGACCTCAGTTGCTTCTGTGCAGACTTATAAGGATCATTCCTCATTGCCTGCTTGAGCTGAAGCCCATATGGATTCCTTTAATGTATTAACTTGACCTTTAATTATGTCATTTACCAAGCATTTTTGCATAATTGCCCCATCTGGGTTTATAAATTGGATGATTGGTGTTTTGCCATGTTGTCAGCCATCTGATAAGTAACTGACCAGTTCACAGCTGAACTTGTAATAGTGCAGCCTCTCAGGCTGAGAGATCATAATTTCCTTTTTTTTAATTTTGGTTTGCTAACATTGATGTTACTTTACTTTCAAAATATGAGACAGATTGATTAAAATGTGAAAGTGGATGAAACTGTGATCTGTACAACTTGATTATTCCCATTTCTTCCTTCAGCACTGCCAATTCTGTAGATAATACACTCTATTTTCTTGATGTTCAATGATTTACTTTCCTGTTTTTATCTTTTTTTTTTGTGACTTAGAAGTCACAAATTGAATGCATTTTAAGTTAGTAGGTGCTATGTGTAAACACTTCTTAAAAAGTCATAGCTCCATGTATTTCAGGTTAAGCTGTGACAGGACCTCAAGTTGAATTTGCCCAACAAATGTGGATCAATCAGCATTTTTTCCTTAAAGATCGTGCCCCAAAATATTTTGAATCTGTAAATATGTCTGTATCTAAGCAGAAACTAAAGGAATGGATTTATCAAAATAAATAAAATTATTAATTAAGATGAATGGAAATAAAAGAAAGTATAAAAAAATCTGTTTCTTTTCCCCCAACCTTCCACTGTTAGCAACGCGATGAGTTTCTGGCTGAATAAACTTTCAAGGATAGTGAAAGTCTTTCTCTTTTTCTGCCTAAAGCCTAGTTGTGTTTCTGCTCTCTGCTACTCTTGAAGTTTCATCTATTTGAAGATGTCTGACTTGCAGGGGAGATGTCAGAAGAGCTCTAAAGCAAGCTCAATTGCATCTAGGGAATTAGTTCTCCTGTGTCTGAAGGTTACAGCTCGCTCAAAGGGCAGTAGCTAGAACAAGGAAAACAAGTAGCACTTTTACCCAAGCAGTATATCGTCTTAGAAAATTGTGAAGTCACTGGTTTGTTACATGAAAATTAAAGGTCAAAGACTTTGGCAAGTCTTTTTTTTTAAGAACATATGACTACTTTGGGGTGCTGCAGAAATGTCTACAAGACTGAGTTCTTCAGGAATACTGTATGCCATGACATGACATTTCTCAACACAGTTACATACTGGCTTAGACTGGATCAATTTGAGGTACTCTAAGATGCTGAAGAGTAGTCATTTTAGGAACTTGCCAGCTCAACATGAAAACTTCAGGAAAAGTTCAGGAGGTATCTTGGTATAACACAAACTCTGTCGCTTTTTCAAAATTTAAAATTGAATGAATAGGGAATGTCAGGAAATCCTTGAATTTGAATAATTTGCACACTCAAGAGGATATAACTGAGAACAAAAATGTAATTTCAATGGTTAATTTTATTTATATCTGAGCTTTGTGTGTCTTCTTCTACAAATATTTTATTTTTTTTAGAATAATTGGTGGGTTTTTGCCTTATGTCCTAATAGCTTAAGGGAATGTACATGTACAGATTTGTGCTAAAAATACTTTAAGTTCTTTCGCTGACCATGCAACTTTCCATGAATCTTCAGGTTTTAGGAGAGATACTTAATTGTTGATTTTGTTAAAACATTACAGATTACATTTAGCCTTATTTAACACAATTGCAATATATAATCAGTCAGGGTCAGGTTTATTGTGCTGTTTTGATAAAATCATACGATGCACTAATGACTGCTTTACAGATTATATTTCTTTATAATTAACTGAAACATGATTATTCAGGACATTTGAAATAAAATATTTGTAAAAAATTAAGTCTATTTTTTCAGCAATTATGTTAACTCTGTCAGAGGAGTGGGTGATCATGGTTGTGATAGCAACGCTAAACTGAGAGGAAAGGATGCATGGGTTTCAAAAATGTATCAGAGCATATTTAATATTCATGTTGATTAATTTTTATAAGGAACATTTTTGTCATTGTTCAAACAAGATAAATATGAATAGTAGAGATACTCAGATGTTCTTCTCTATCACAGGCTACCTACAGTGGTTAACTGCCAGGTTGAGCCGGCAACTCCAGGTATAGGTTAGTGTTATGTTGAGCAGGAACAGAGTCTCTAAATTAATCATTTCAAAATCACATATTCCAGGATTGACAGAGAATACTGTGTTTGCTTTTTACCTCTCTGTATGTTACTATATCCAGCTTCTTTGAAATTGGAAAGCATAAGGCTACAGACCCATAAGGATTGCAGAGTACACATTATTAGCTCATCCTTCTACAACAAAGAGAGATTTGAGACTTCAACACTAAATGACTCAAAGGATAGTGGTAGGCATACAAAACAGAGAAATTTCTTTTTCCAATAAAGGCCATTAGCAGGGTTATTTTAGCTTAAGTGGCCATAGGAAGACATTTAAAGATATTAAGAGAAATCAGATATCACCCCCAAACAGCTTATATATATATATGGGAAAAACATTAGGACAGATATTGCCGAAAGAGAGATTCCTGGGAAGCAAAGCAGATTGGATCAGAATAAGATTTGCAAAAAAAATATAAATAAATATTAACTCTTTTTCCTGGTGAGTGAATATACTCATGAGCAAAGCTTAGGGCTATGCCCTGAGTACATCAGTCACATTCTTGAAAAATTTTTGAATTCAAATAAGTTAGCAATTATCTGACATAGGAGATTTTCCTGACAGCAAATGGGCCTTGATATGACCACTTGCTTGCATTTTATAGCTTTGGACTATGCAGACTGACAACATAGTGACATACTGTCAAACTCTTGGGTCACTTCATAAAGGCTGATCTGACTATATTTTCATGGTCTTTTTCATCATAGCTTTAGCTATCCTTGCTAAATCAGTTTGCAAAGTCAAGGGAAATGACAGCAGGATGATGAAGTGCACAAAACCTTAATTATTGTGAATAATTTTGAACATAGGTTTGGTTTTGGAAAACATAGTACATAAGCTAATAGATCATCCCTTAGAATTTTAAAATCTCAGTAGTTAACTGAGAGTCCTGTCAATAGGAAAGCTACCATGGAATTGAGAAGAAAAGATGATGATACAGCCACTTTTTTGATCAGAGGAAAAACGTTTTTCATCCTTCCCACCGTGACTACTATACATTTTGTTCATTGACTAGCTATGAACTAAAAGAAAAGATCCTACACAGAGGACATTTCTCTACAGCTGTGTATTCAGTTTATTGTTAATCTTGGATCAATCTAGCTTTTCCTGAATACTGCAAATGGAATCTAGCCATCTAGTATAAGCTGCCATTTTCCATTGCAGGAAGCAGAAGCATAAAAGTTTTCTGTCAGCTCTATTTTGTTCAAGTTTCTTTTTGGATTTGGAGCCAGCTGTCTTGTGAAAGTGTAGTAAATTGGACCTCCTTCAACCATTAGACTGTCTCTGCTTTGCATCTTTTCTGAAAGAATAGGATCGCTACTAGGCAAGTTTTTAGAGAACTTGTAAAAGTAGGCTCTGAGATACCTGACAGAAAGCAGGCTCTCACAGAAGTCATCAGTCTTTTTTGAAGGATACACTGAAGTGCCAAAACTGGACACTGAAGTATCAACACTGGAGGATTTTTTTCTTTTAACACTGGATGGAATTAGATTGAAAATCTTTCTGTACCCTTTTATCTCCTCAAAAGAGACATATAAAAAAAGCACAAGTTAAAGCCCTGTTACGTACATCTATGGTCCTGATTTCTGAGCTCTCTTAAAGCATATACATGGGGAGGATCATTCCAGTCCTGCCTTTATTATTAAACTTTATAATACTATCTTTATTTCAGAATCAGTGCAGGGAGCAAGAATATTATCTCCCTGCTTTAGGTATAGGCTAGTTCTCTACTAGTTAAGGCTAAAGCAAGGATTGTGTTTTTAAATGGCTAACACAACAGTTTCTATTATATTTGATTTCTGCAGGGTTGTAACAGAGCTATACAAGCAATTCTGCTGTGCTCTGCTCAGTGCATAAGTTCCTGGTTATTAGAAGTTCATTTTCTCAGAGATATTGCAAATATCCTTGTCCACCATACTGGAAAGATACACTATATAATTATTTACTGTCCATCTGCTCATGAACTTTTTCTCATGTTGCCTCCTGGCTAACTTAGTCTATCTCTTAGCATATTTTTAATTCCTACTGCTAAGTGAGAAGACAACTATCATATCCATTGTTGGGCCAGTGTTCTGTTCCTTCTCTTTAACTGTACATAGAGACAGTGGTTTCACACTTTTTTCAAAATAACTGATTTTTTTCCCCACTTTTTCATTATACCTACTACCTGCTGGAGTTTTTTTTCTAGTAATGTTATATATTTTTTAATATTATTTTTTATATAACATGGCAGTTTATTTTTTTTAATTAAGATCAGTCGTTAATAGTATAAGTCAATTATGCTCTGAAAAAAATGGATGAACTTCCTATAACTAGCTCCATGACCAGAAAAAAATAATCCCATGATTTGGAATCATTCCAGATTTATGGTAAAGAAATAATCAATGAGGAGGAGACTCCTCTTTGTGTGTTGAGAATTGGTATTTGAATTTCAGCATAACAGCTCCGAAAATATTTTAAAAATTTATTTAATAGTAAATTTTAATTTATTTACTCAAACATATTTAATTTCTTTTTCTTTTAATTGTACTCTACATCTTTTTGGTTCTTGCACCCATAATCTACAGAGAAAGACTCAGAGCTGTTCCTGTCATTGCTTACAAATAGGTCAGCCTGGGGTTTAGGAAAAATACGTCATGCTGTCCTGTTTAAGGCTTTAATGGATTGTGTAACAGTGTATCTTAATGGATCAAGTTAAGGTGGTTCAGTCATTGATGAACTTCATTGTAAAGTCTTTTTTTCTTGGGGGTTTAACATAAATCGCTTTTAGAATTTTATGTTGATGCATTTTGGTTTTTGTTTACATGCAAAAATTTTATTTAGCCCCTTGCTGTGTTTTGAAGATGTTTTTACTTTAGGAATGCGTACCCCAGCGTACATGAAAGTAATGCATGTGGTTCTACAATCTCTTTTAACTGGCCAATAATTTGATTGTACTTTATGTATTTATGCATTCCCCACCTTTCTTTCAAGTCAAGGCACCATAACACTGGGCTGTATGCATCTCTCACCAAAACACTGCCCTTTCTGAATGATCATCAATAGTGTCATATTAGCAATGGATTTAGCTTAGTATGCTTTCCGTCTATGCAATGTGGAACTTTTTTGCTGACTATCCACAAAGTAATATATCATTCAGCTCACAAATTGCAGTGCTACAACTGATACCATATAATTTATTAACTGGCTTATTATCTAGTTTAACACATTTAAGAAAAGAAGCAAGCAGAACTGTTGGATCTTTTAACACTTTAAAGTTCTTTGCTAAAATACTTTTACTGCTCAAGGTGGCTATGTCACAATTCTGAGCAGATCCCATTCAATACCAATATCATAACGATGCTCATAGTATGGATAACTGTACCAGGGCCCTGAACACATCCCACCGCCTGGAGGTTTGTCTGCCAGGGATCAGACCAACTTAGAGACAGCACAACTGATGAGCTTGAAAGAAAGAGCTAGAAAGAGCCTGAGCAAAGGAAGCCCTTTCCTCCCCTGTTAGGTGCCATTAGGCTGATGGTCTTGCCCTCAGTCCGTACCACTTCCCTTCCCTTGCAGAGGATCCTGCTCTTGCCACTCCTTGGCAAACTGTGGGGCTTATCTAAATAGTGGCAGCATGTTAGAAGCAAATGCTATTTTGGACAGGAGGCAGCAAACCAAGAAGGTAGCTGTTGCTTCTGCATGTCAGGAGAATGAACTGAAGCCTGTGATACTTAACAGAAGGGTATCTCAGCATCTTCTACCATGCAGCTGTGGCCCAAGCTGGCCTGATGGGTTTTGGTGTGGTGCAGCTGTGCACCAGTGTGTATAATGCAAAACAGCTTCATGTTTTAGATGCAGTTGATGTGTGGAAAATACATCCCTGAATAAACATCATGTTTTGACACTGAAATTTGGTCACGTGGGTGTCATCCTCCAATGTGCTGTCAGATTCAACGTGGCCTAAGTACATTGGCACAGACGTTAGCTAATCTCCTTCCTCAAATTCTCTATCAAGTAGCACAGGATGGATTAAAAGGCATTTTTTCTTATTTAAAACTGTTAATGGCCTCTCTAAGCCTACAGTTTCAGTTTCACTCCTCCCTCCTCTTGAGAAATGTTTCTGTTGCTGCTTTACACTTTAGATGTGCAAACATGGGACAGAACATTTCCAGTCTACTGCAGTCTGTGTGAAATATAATAGATTTTTCTATTATTTGAAAATAAATTCTGTTTTTATAGATATATAGTTAATATTTGCTTGCCATTGTCTGTTCAGTGTGCTAAAAAAAAGTAATTTAAAGCATTAAAAGCAAATATTCTGTGACTAGAACAAAGACTCTTAATAAAATTACTGGACTAGAGGCTGTTAAGAACAACATTATCCTCAATAAAAAAACGTGGCGTAGAGCTAACAGGTCTGTGAAGGATAAAATTATTCCTAAAAATTCAGAGTGCTTTATGAACCCTTCCCCAGAACGTACTAAAACCTTAAAAGAGATATGTTGTTTATCGGAAGTTCAGGATTACTAAGTCTTCAAGACAGGTGAGTAATTACAGAGAATTTATAACTGACAACATATTGCTGTGGAGATATTTACATTACTTTTCCGTTAAAATTAACAACTCACGAACAGCAACTTCGATTGCTCTGTTAGTAAGACATCAGTTTCAAAATACAAACGTGTTTTCAGTCATTCAATCATTTTTACGGGTAAGCTTTGAAGCCTGGTGCTGTACACCCACGTGGTGGCACTGTTGATTAAATTTGGATTCTGACAACGTTGTGTCAGAGCCCAGTATTAAAGCTGCTGGAGCCCTGTTATCTCTGTGCCTGAATCTGCCTGCTACCCTTTATTTGGGGATAATGAGGGGACCCGAGTGCAGAGGCAGATGTTGACAGTTACTTCAGAAACAGGTTCAGAGACAGAGAAACTCACGATAAAATAAATGTAGTCCAGCCTGATTTAGCAATCCAGAATGCAGCTCTCTATGAAGTGTACACAGTAGAATGTTGTCATTGATGATTTTAATTGTCTTTTTATTTTCCTTTAGAGCTCATTCTAATAGCAAGTAGTATTACAGCTCTCTTCAGAATACATTAATTTAGTTTTGAATGGATATCAACAAAATAACACCTTTGACAGAGAATTATGTTCATTGTCTAACGTGACAAGAATGTAATGTAGCTCAGTGGGAGAAATACTTTTGGTATTCTAACCATTTAGCATGGCTCAGATATTTTTCCTATTATTATTTCACCATTAAAATTATTACTTAGATTTGCCATGTGCCTGGTTTATGTTTGAAGCTAGCTATTTTGGGGAGACTACAAAGAAACCTGAAGCATCCACAAGACATTCCCAAATTGCTGAATAACAATTGAATCGCTGAGCCCCTGAGATCGCATGTGCTTTAGGAGAGATGAGTGAGTAATAGCAATGCAGCCATCTGTCTGATGGTGGAAGTTTCAAGAGTCTCGATGGGTTTGCATGACTTGTGTCTATTCTTCATAGTAATAAAAGGTAATATCGGAATCAGTTTGCATAGTCTGTCTCTTTTCAGTGTGTTGGTTTGATGTATATTTGTCAGATAGAACATGGAAGGATTCTCATAAAACAGTCAAAGGAGGCAAAGATAGAAATTTATGTGTAAACACAGCATGGTGTGAAATTGCCAATGGACTGCTATGCCTGCAGCCAGAAATCTTTGTCTTGGATCAGTAAAAAACTAAAATCCTGTCTGTTTGTCTTCTGCCAAATCAAATGCCTCTGTATGAGGCATGACATTTGGTATATGGCTGCAGACAAAAAAAAAAAAAATAATCTTTTTTTTCCCTTAATTTTAAAATCATGGTAACATGTTTTCAATGAAGTTATATTAAATCAATAATATTTGTATGAATATTACTTGCTGTAATATAGTTTACTGTACTTATTTTTACATACATCAGACTTCAGATTTTCCATAAAACTGCAAATTCAAAGCATTAGCTATGCTTGTTAGAGAGTTCTGACAGTATAATTCATAACAGATGAAGTTACAACTTGACATGGTATGTAAGTTTACATCAGATACTGTCAACATAAAAAAAGACAATCATTGACCCTTTAAATTTTATATTCACTGTAAGTAGCAGAGCTAAACTCTTGTAACTGATCTTGTTTGTATACCTTGGCCCTCATCCTGATACCAAATCATTGTGAGTCTATTTGTCTTTCTGGTATTGTTTTGGGTTTATGTTAACATAACATGAGCTGACTTACCCTATTTATCATTGTAGAACAATGGGCAGCTAATTTATTAGCAGTTCAAGACGCAATACCCAAGACAAACTAATTTCTAGGAGCTGGAAACCCCTTGCATTCTTTTACTTGTCACTTTATTCCCTTAGAAAGCTAACTTATATTCCTATTATTAGGTTTACTACTGTGAGAGGATTTAAAATCTCTTAAGGGAATAAAGGCACATACGGGATGGCTGTGCTGCCCTTGGTCTGAGCTGTGTTTACCAGGTGCCCCATGACCACATGCCAGTTACCCAACTTGTCTGAACTCCAGCTCTGTGAGTGCTGCCGGGGAAGGGGCTGACAGCCCCAGGCAGTCCCTGAGGGGGACAAATGGCCCCTGGGCAAATCTGGGAGGCTGCAGGGCCACTTTCACCATCTTCCTGGGTGAAAAATCCAGTAGCTCATTCCTTCAGCCGTGTCACTCCCAGAGACACACACATAGCTAGCTCCCAAGCCACTTCACTTTTGCCTCAGCTAGCCTAGCTTAATAGTGGCTGGTAAACACACAGACATGAATACCTTCGCCCATACCAGTTGCTGGCACCACACACATATGTGACCCTATGACCCACAGTCCAACTCCAGTTACTGGTAGCCAGCCCGCCGCGCACACATGTACACATCGAATAGAAAGTCCCTCACTCAGGGAAATAATTAGAAATGGAGTTTAGTGCCAGGACAGGATGGACTGCACTGATCAGGCACAAGGCATAGCCAAAAGAATGAACTAACCAACAACCTGTTTACTCACATGCAGTTCCTTTTATCACCTAATCCATCTGTTTTCCCATGTTTGTTCCTCCCTGATTTATCTTGGCCCTTCCCTTTCACTGACTTTGCTTTCTCCACTAAACACAGAATCAGAGTGGTTCGGGTTGGAAGGGACCTTTAAAGATCATCAATTCCAACCACCCTACTGTGTCTTTTCCAGCACAAGTGAAACAAAAGGGCTTATTTTAAGTGACCATCGTTATCCAATCTTATTAAGAATGTCATTGTTTTCTGCAGTGTGAGGTAAGGCTGATTCCCTAGGATATTCCCAAGCAATAGAAGAAAATGAAGCAAAGAACCTACTTAGAGCATTGAGGAGGCTGTTGTGAATTTCTGTCTCCAGGTATGAATTTCTGTTCCCAAATATATACTACTCCTTATACTTTGCGTAAAACAGGAAAACCAAATAGAATTTGTCACACTCAGAGAGTTTTATTATTTTGTTTGGGGTTTTTATTTAAGGCTAGCAAAGTCAATTTCAAAACTGTAAATTAATTTCTCATTTAATTAGATATGTAATTAAACAGCAGTATTATTACTTTGATTTGTTCATTTTTTAATTGTTCTGCCAGTATTCCATGAAAACACAACCCTTAAAGGAGCAAAAATGACTTATAGTTAAAAACACAAGGCATCTGCAAAGCAACAAAGCAAATGGGGGTAAAAGAGAGAAGCTGGAGATGAGACCAGCTGTTCTGTGATTTGCATTTTGAGATAAACTGCACACTGAAATGTGGGAGTGGTCTTTTTAAATGACCATGAGAAAACTCAGCACCCATGTGTCTATGATGATTGCTGAGAAGTGAAAAATGAACAGCCTAAATGAAGTGCTGAAAGCTGTAACAGAAGGCCGGAGAGGCATGGTTTATGAAAAAAAATTAAAAAAAAAAAAAAAAAAAAAAAGTTAAATTCTGTCTTAATTGGGAATTTCAGTAAGTATTCGATAAGCGAGAACATTTGAAGACAATAATAGATGTAGGAAAATATAATCACTCATGACAGACCACAGCCCTTTTAAATTATGATCATAACTCCTTTCATCCTGACTGATAGATCAGTATCACAGGAAATGAGGTGCTTGATAACCATCATAAATTTGGGAAAGAGTGAAGAAGGTTTTTTCTTTATTTCCTGTTCAAAATTTATTTGGCAAGAAACAAATTCATGACAGAAACTGACTGAGACATTTCAGTCTACTTTTAAAAGATCCACAAAAATTCCTGTCTCTGTCTAAGCTTTGCAGATACTTTCCTTTTCTCACAAATATCTTCCTCAAATATCTTCCTCCTGGGCATGTCTTTCTGTGCAGTGTCACTCCCATGGTTCTTTCCTTTATCCAAATATTCATGGTCCGTCTACCAACTAGTGGCTGCAGCCATTTATGAGATCTACGTTTGGTTCAGAGGAGTCATATGTTCAACCCAGTACACATGTTGTTTGTATTGTCCACTGTCTATAGTGGACAGTGTGTACTTGCATTAAAACAGTGTACAGTCACAACAAATAGATGAATAGATAAAGTAAGTTTGATCCTGACAATGTTATTTTCACCACGTTCAACATTTCTTATTTAGCTTATCTTCTCAGACGTCCTTTTTTTTTCCATTTTGATTTCCTTTTCTTTTAAATAAAATACACTTCTTGTCTCAGTAGGCATGCATCCAACAACATCCAGTGAGAATACCTATGGCAGAACCAGTTTCTTTGTATACTTTAACTGTATTTCGATCATTTTTCATAGTGTTACTTTTATGATGTACGTTTTTTGTTGTCTATGGTTAAAAAAAGTATAAATATATATTTTGTTAGATTTCATATAATAGCTTAGTCTTTTTATGGATGCTTATTTTTAGGATCTGTCTCTTTCCATGTTTTTTCCTTATAGTATGCTACTCTGGTTTAAGTAGGTCTCACCTTTACTTTTCTATCTTTTATTTAAATTCTTAGTTCACAGTGGAGTCTTTCTATTAGTTTCAATCAGCTTCAGATTAAATAGTAATGCTAACAGATATTGAAAGTTTTGGGAGGGTTTGGGCTGTTGGATTTTTTTTGTTGATATTGTTAATAAAAATGTAGCCACTTTTTCTATTTAAGATAAGGTATTAAGATCCATTTTGCATTGCAGGTACTATGTAAGATCCTAAAAACCAAGTAGAGTAAAGGAAAAGTAATCATGGAAGAGTTCACGACAGGAGCAGTCAGTTCACATGTGGTATATCTCTCCTGTCTTCCACAGTCAGGCATCAAAACCAGTTCAGGTTCAACATTTCCACAGCAATTTTAAATATCCTCTGAGGACATGGGCACCTTCAGCCCTTCTCCTTTAATGACAGAGATCAGTCAGGAATAACATATCTTGTGGAGTAAAAGAGCTGAATTCATCAATGCCCATTTCCCTGTCAGAGGAAATTGACCATGTCAGGTACATTCAGCTAAACATAACAGATTAATTTTCTGGTATTATAGAATGTAATATATTTTCTAGAAATATAAAAAGAAAACAAATATAGAATATATTTTTTCTAACTTTATTTTTTCCTGTCTTCATATTTCTGCAAGCTAGTCTCCATGCTGTTGCATGTGGGAGTACATGACCAAGGGTTCTGAATCTTTCTCCTACTGACTGGATAATGCCTTTAATTTTCCTAAGGGGCAAATCAGAATTAATTTTTTGTTGTTGTTGCTTGTTGTTAAAAATTACAATTATTAATAAAACATTTTTTACATCCGTCTTAAGAAGCATCATATCTGATTTTGATTCCTGTTACAAATGTGGTGCACAACATACGAGGTAATTTTGATGAAGTCCAGGCAAAGCATGTTTCTTGTTATAAAATGGAACAAAACAAAACAAGCTCCTCAGAACAATGTAACTGTTAGTAATATAAAAAATCAAGGCTGAAAGAATACTGTCAGCTGATCAATTTGAGATGAATGTGGTATATAAAACCACAAAATTTATTACAGGACTTTTAAAAAGTGTTTGGAATCATCTCTTCTTACTGAGTTCCACAGGAAAAAATCTGTCAGTGAATAACTTTTAAATGACAGTTTTGAAGGACAGTATAAAACAATTTAATTTTTGTTAGTTTTGTAAAGACTACACACACACACATTATTTTGCAAAACACAGTACACATTTACATTATTAGGGATTAACTTCTAAGAGACTCTGTATACCCTTTGCTCCACAAAGTTGCAAGTGACAGAAAGCATTTGCATCAGTTAAATCTGTGTCTTCAAAGCTTAAGTATTGACATATTGACACCTACACTTCTAAATAGCATTCCATTCAAAAAAAACCTGATCATAGTGAGCATGAATAAGGTCAGCAGATCTAGTTCATATTAATCAACAATCCATGCATTGTTCTAAAAGTATGCAGAAAAAGAAATGAACAAAACTGACAGGGTGATGATGCTGAAATATAGGCTTGACCAAGTAAGCTATAATCAAAGGCATGACAGTTTCTGTAAAATTTTCTGATATGTCATATCAATAAAAAAAAGATAAAGGGTGGAAATTAGCAACTAGAAACTGGAAATATGTTTGCTACTCAAGACATGAAGCTTTACGTAGTGGAAGTTGCTGGAAGGTTCTCTCACAAATCAGCAGTTTTCACTCTCCTGGACCTTGGTTATTTGATCAAAAGAAGTTATTATGTGGACGTAATTAATATCCATAACATTATGTGAGTTTATTTCTACTCCAGTATTGAAGATACCCTTATTGTCTTATATATTTTAAGTGAGAATTTCTGCAGCTAAGCTGTAGTCTGTATTGATCATATATATATATACACACACATAACTACTGGTTTCCATTTTTCTTTTAGCTATGCAAGAAGCAATATTATAAGTATTTATAACACTTACAGATCCTGGAAATATGATGAAAGGATAAAATAGCTATAGGAAACAGTGGTAAAATTTTCTGTCTAAAGAAACCTGTGAGTAAACCTCAGTCATTCAATGGAAATCTACAGTACAGTTATCTTTCTTTGCTTGCTCATTAGCTAAATTGCCATTGGACTCACTTCTATTTTTGTGTTTTCGACTGTAAATATGTCAGAACAGACGGTTATTTTTTTTTCTTCGTGACCCTCTTTTGAAGTTTTATCATATTATGTCATTTGCTGACAGCAATTTGTATAATCTAAGACATTTATTTTCTCCTTTTGTACATGCATACAAGGAAAAGGAAAAAAAATGCATTCACGTTCTAATATCACTGGATTTGCTGGCAGTTTTCACTACACTGTTTATGTTCCTCATCAAAACTGAAGCTCTTGAATTTTCAGTAGAAGTAGAGCTTTTATTTCTTTTCACCTTGGCCTTTCTTCTATCTTCAGCCCCTTTTTTTTTCCACAAATTTCACATGGAAGCCTCCCTTCTATTTTACAAGTCTGAGTTTCTATGTTACTCTTTCAGTATATCATAAATAACGTTCATGATACCAAACATCTTGTTCAAAGATCCAAAAAGACATTAGTGGCATCCTGAAGATGCCATGCAGCTCATCAATGAACTCAGTCAGGCAGAAGTGACTATACACCAAAAGGGCAAATTAACATAGATTGTCAAGGTCGGTGTTAGCACTTACTCTTAGCAATTGTCTTTTTACCAGTAGTTCTAGTACCAGTAATCTGTAAAGTAATTTCTCTGCCTAAAACTGGTTACTTTCAATATATTCCTCAAGAAGCCTTTGAATGGCAGGGTTTTGCATCTAAAATAGCTAGCAACAGGCGCATGTCCTAGGAAACTTTATGCCATTTTTTTCCCAATACATGGACAAACCCCTCAGTTTGTAATGGAAGGACAATAGATTCAGAACCTGCTCCTCTGCGAATGATTACTCTAAGATCACTTTTCAGTACCTTTTGTGAAACAACAGGAAAAGAATCAAAAATAACAACAATCTTTCTTTAGTTTATAAAGGTTATTAGGTGTTTATATATTCTATTTTCCATTCCAAAGGATGACAAAAACCATCTTTGACTGATCGTTTTAGAAACTATGCATAAACTTAATCAAACCTGTCAAAGGAAGGATCCACTTTCTCAGAAGTTATAGTTTATGGGCAAGAATAAAAGACTTGAGTATGACCTTACAAGAAGTTCTCACTCACTGTACACACGTCTTCTTTTTTTTTTTTTTTTGCTAGAGTGAAAATACCAGTCTCCAAATACAGACAATATTACAAAAGCTACAAAGGAACTCCACATTGAGCCTAGACTGTGGACATTTTCTTTCTTTGAACACTAAATATTTTATTTCGTACTGTGCTGCTCTTACCTGCAATTGATACATATTGTATTTCACCAAATAATCATAGAATCATAGAATGGTTTGGGTTCGAAGGGACCTTAAAGATCACCCAGTTCCAACCCCCCTGCCGTGGGCAGGGACACCTCCCACTAGACCAGGCTGCTCAAAGCCCCATCCAGCCTGCCCTTGAACACCTCCTGGGATGGGGCATCAACAACTTATTTGGGGAACCAGAATCTCACCACCCTCACAGGAAATAATTTCTTCCTAATATCT
>VXBH01003953.1:229571-258313 GCA_013400035.1 Rynchops niger | reverse complement strand
AATAAAATAAAATAAAATAACAATTATGTTTTTAAGATAAATGTTAAACTGCAGTTTTTAAGGAAATCACTGTCTTACTGGGATAAGCTTGTTGTAAAATCACATACTCACCAAACCTCCTTTCTCTCCTTCAGTTAAATGAAGCCTTCATTTTTTATTAGCTCTCTCAAATCTTTTTTATAGAGTCTTAAAATGATTAATATTGTAATCCCCTATTTTGAGAATTTTAGTATACAGTGATGATCCTTATGCATCTTGAATTATGAAGAATATCTAATTTTTAACATTAACAAACTCTAACTCCTTTCTAAATCATCTCATTCTGATTAATACAGTACTTCTATAAGAAAAATCTAATCAAGATTCAAGTGATTATGTGGTCAAAATGAGCAAATTATTTCTATTATATAGTAGTTAAAGTTTAACTCATTTATTAATCCATTTATTTTTCAGGTGTTCTTATATTTCAGAAATCTGAGGGATAACTGTTGCTGTGACACTATTATGCTTATTGTCTATGTGACTACAAAGTGCTCACCGAGTTCATGTAGGCCTACAAAGCTTCCGGTAATTTTGTCTTTTTGCCTTCTACATCTAAAGTTTCTATTCAAATGTTTAGTGCCTGAACAGGTCTCCTAAGAATTATATGTTAAGGACCTCTGAATATCAGTGTATTGGTGTCTCATATTGCAAAAAAGGAAATAGGTTCTAGACAAATTTCTATTACACTCCCTATTTAATTTATAGTTAGAAGTTCTAAACTGCAGCAACGACCTGCAAAAATCTCTCATGTTTTCCAGCTGGTAAGTCAGGAGTGTCTCTGGGTACTTCCATTTTTGGAGAGCCTAAACAACAAAGCAGCAACGTACAGTAGGTAGAACATGGTCTTTAAAATATAAATGGCACTGGAAACCATAAAAATCTTAACCACTGCTTACTCTGGAAAGTTAAGAGAATTTTAGTTCTCTATCTTAGTCATTCTGTGTACAGAATAATACAATCCCACAACATTAGAATCACTTTAGTACTCTTAGAGGTAAGAAATTCTTATCCTGACAATTGTTCTAATTAAGCCATCAGATGCTGCAGTAAAGAATTTTTTGTGGAATTTAGCTAAAAAATTAAATAGATCTGCATTTATGAATATATGAATTGTGACTTATACCATATATTTTGAATTGGATTATATCTCTATTAAATCTGTTGTATTAAACCAGAATATACCAAAATGTTTGGTATATATGTGGAAGCAAACACTCTAATAAAGGCATTTAAGAAGGAAAAAAAAAATAAATTCTTTACTTACTGTAAAAGAGATACTGCACCACACTTTGGTATGAGTTCTGTCCATCACATCATAATTTTTTAGACAGAATTTCTAAAGCAACCTATGGTTGGGCATCAGAAATAAAATACAGCTTATTCTTTACATATCAGAGCTTTACAGAAGCATAAAAGTATTGTCTGCACCATACTAATAAAAGTAGTTGCATTGCCTACATAAAAACATCCACGTGAGTAAAGTAGGCATGAAGAATCTTCTCTATAGTAGAGAACTTTGGTGTTGGACAGGTGAGATGGTCAAGAAAAAGGGCCTTGTGAAGTGAAATTTAGTTTTAAAATGGATTGATTCAGAGTATACATGTGTGTGTATTCATGTAGTGTGTGTGTGTACCGATACACATTAAAACAAAAATGAAATAAAAATTTGTTAGTTTCAAGTTCTATCATCTGGAAATAGATTACAAAATAGGTGAAGATGTCAAAGATATATTCCCAAGAAAAGAATTCTCTTTGTTTTGTTGCAATGAAGTTCAAGAGGAATTGAAATAAAATGCCTTCATGCTGAGCATTTTTTAGCCATTTCTTGTGACTACACATCCATCTATGTAATGACTGATATTGTAAGAGTGTTTCAGTATTACAGTTCACTTTTGCTTATATTCATGGGCTAAATTTAGTAATGATTGCATAAGTGTAATTAAAGGAAATTAGATCTGATATTACTAAAAGGCCCTGAAGGGTTTTATATCATCCTGCATTACAATTAGAAGAAACGTAAGTGAAAAAGTAAGACTTGAAAATCTCTTAAAGTTCTTTAAAACCTATCCGGTATTAAGACATTTACAGACAGTCCTTTTGGGTGACCTATGGAATTCACAGAAGATCATGGCATCAGTAGAAAATCAACCAATAACATAAAAGTTGATTTCAATCTCCACTTTATGGTCTCTTTGGTTAAATTACTAACTGATATAAAAGTTATCTGGATTTATTTCCCACTTTAGAAAGCCATATGCTACATGTGAACTACTTTTTTAAGACCTCATAAGCCAAAAACATGCTGGTTCTTTAGAGTGTTCTCATTGGAGTGAAATCAAGTCATATTGTGGATCTATACAAATATCTACATAACACACAGTTATAACCAAGAATAATAAAATAATTGGTTAAGGACAGTAAAATTAAGAAATGACGTGGTAAAGGAGGAAAATAATTGTCCTTAAGTGCACTAATAAACCTTAATGATGCTAATGAGGCTCAACTGGGGACTGCATACTTATCCATGGACAAGGAGGGCTATTTAGGCTTGGTTTGGGGGCATTTGGTTCTTGTCTGAGCTATGTTAGAGGGCAGCCACTGTCCATCCCAGCTACAGATGTGATCATGCCCAGTAATGGAGCCTCTTGACCTGCACCCTGCCTTTACCTCAGCCCTTCATCACTACGGACACACCCAGAGGTCACTGGATTGGCCTTTGACCTATCTCATTGCCATTATATTGCCTTTTGATCTGGACTCTTGGTTTGTCCTGGTTATCATCTGTGAGTATGTCCTGCTCGCATTTCTCCAGTTCTGTAGGTTATGGTATGTCACCTGCCCTGCTGGCTGTGAGCTTCCCTCAGCTCCTGTCCCTTAAGGAGCAGTCATGCTCTTGCTGATCCAGGGACTTTGGAACTAGTAACCCAGTAAATATACTTCAGAAAGGAGAAATTATTCAAAAAGTTCAGTCTCCTCAGCACTTGAATATGCTTTTTTATGATAGGACCGTTGGATTTTGTACTTTATAAAATTATAATGTCTGATCTGTATGGTGGTTATAATAGTAATAAGCTTAGCTCTGAAAAGGTTTACCTCATTTCTCTATCTTTACTGATCTTACAGTGTTTTTTCAAGTTTGTCTTAGCTTGTAAAGAATACTTTGAACAATATTTAGCTGGGCATTTGTTCTCCTTTTCACATTCTTTCTGAAATAGATTTTTTTCCTGCAGCCAACCCTCTGACTTTGACAGGCCCTGTTGCTTTTATTACAGGCCTTTGCTATTGGATTTCAGGGCCCTAATGGACAGGAAAAGTAGACTTTAAGGAAAATCACAATGGAGTACATCTTACAGCCTTTCCGAATGGTGATAGATCTCTACAAAGTTATGAGCATCAGGGGTTTCTGGCAAAGTCCATCAGGATGTTTTTCTGACAAAGTGATCACATTTTTTGGAAGCCTTTCATGTTCTGGCAGAGGTTATTCTATTGATATTCTTCATCTATGAATTTATCAATTAATTATCAGATCCATCATCATTATTAACCCAGTTGTTTGAAATCTTTCTCTTTAAGTTATCATTCTGTAAAAAAGCAGGTTCTTGGCAGTACATTCTCTGAACTACTACATGTCTGTTCTGTAGTTAAAGTTACCTGAAGAAAATCTGAAGTGGTTCTCTCATAATTCCAACCATTTCTCTTAAAATTCAACTTCAATAGAGAGTCACTTCAAGCTAAGTCTTTAATGAGCAGCAGTCTTTTCTTTCTCTTCTAACCTGGTTAGGCACCCAACCTCAGTAGCTAATCTCTGCAGTCTATAGTCAGCTGGGAAAATAAGTACCATTGGCAGGTGCACATAAGTAACGCTCCGTCTTTGTGCTGATCATTACAGATATAATCTGTCCCTCTAAAGGAG
Organism: Rynchops niger; assembly: GCA_013400035.1. Classification (NCBI taxonomy): domain Eukaryota; kingdom Metazoa; phylum Chordata; class Aves; order Charadriiformes; family Laridae; genus Rynchops; species Rynchops niger. Next base: position 254,358 of record VXBH01003953.1, on the reverse strand, counting down.
GTCTGGTGGGACAGTAGGAAGCAAAATGAAACATTGCCAGCTCATTTTGGCCCCTGAAGCTGGAACAAAAAATATAACCCATCTAAAGTATGAACTGAGTCTTAGCTTTCCTTTCACTGACTTTCCCCCCTTGATTAAACTGTAATTCATTACTATTAAGATAGTAACATAATTTGAAAACCATTTCAAGGAAACTTTTAAAAAGTCGAAGAAAATCAAACACTTTCTAGAAGTAATGTTTCTGTTTTCTTTTTAATTCAGCAGAATTGTTTAAAGAAAGGAATTTAACTCATTTGTTTATCTCAGGTAAAAACATAATTTTCAAAGCCAGATATATAGTCAACATCTCAGACTGAGCAAGAACATATTATAAACTTAATTTTGCTTTAATGTTACTGAGAAACCTTAGAAATGTAGCTTGCAAAGGCTAAGTCTTCTCTTCTTTATTTAGAGAAAAATAGTATCAGCAGACTTAGGAAATACTATTGTTGGAAATTTTGTTGAAAAAGACTAATTTCTGCTGGAAAAACTAGCAACCTCAACAAAGTTGGACTTGGGATAATTTATGAACATGCAATCTGGGGGAGAACATAAAGACTTCATTTTACTATATTTCAATAGAGACAATTAGAGTTATGCAGCAATAGTTCAAAATAATGGTTTGATTTATAGTAGGGTTTGTGCCAAATTCTCTTATCATAGACCTACTGGCAGAGGGAGTTCATATGGTCAGTGAGCTTGTGCTTCTTATCATGCCAGATGCCAGCTGTGGCTGCTGAAAAGGAAGTGGCAGTAGTTGAGATATACCACAGGAGAGAGAACATTAGACTAACAAATATTATCTATACTTTATAGTTATTAAGGGGCTCTGCAAACAACATCTGCCATCCTCCAAGGCTGCATATCTTCTGGTGTGGGAGCTAGTGCTGGGATCAGAGAAGGAGACTCCAGCAGAAGAGCTGTTATATACATAAGCAGGCAGCCTTAATTGCGCTGCTCTCGCATCATTATGGTTGGGCTCTGAATGAAACCTGCCAGAATCTGGCAGGAACTTCTGAAAAGTACTTTGCCACGGCAGAGTCAGGAAAATATATTTGACAGTGTTTTATAAAAGCATCCGGATCAAGCTAATGAGATTTACTTCCTCTTTTGAATCCGTTTATTATTATTAATAATAGAGCATCCTCAATTAATTTAAAATACTACTCTGATTGAGGAAAAACCTTAAATTACTTTTCAGGAGGATTTTTGCCATTTTCTATATCAAGTAAAGCTAGTAGAATAATAAATCTTCCCCAAAGAGTTGCTTTAGACTTACCATTATCTGATACTTAATCTGTAGTGTAAATATGCAGCCAAAAATATAAAGTCCTATCTTGTTGAGATACTATCAATATTATTTTGAAATACTTTGAAATGTATTTGACTCATGTATTTCCTGAGAATCCTAATCCTTTGAATACCAAAAATTAGAAATTTTTTTGCTTGCTTCTAATTTGAAGTTCCTACTAGCCTTTCATGACTTTCCTACCAGGAATCATGACTAGTCTAATTCTGAGTTGCAATAATCAAATGTTTTGATACAGTATCCACAACAAAGCATATGAAAATAATCAGACAGCTAAAAAACTTTTTAAAAAGTTTCTCTAGGTTTATACAACTGCACTAGTGGCCTTTTTCCATTAGGAGAAAAAAAAAAAAAAAGTACCTTTTTCTCTTACATATCCTACTAAGTGAAACTTACTCATATGTAAAACTTGGAAAAAAACTTATCGAAACAAACAAAAACCCCCAGAATTTTGTTTAGGAAAAACAAACAAGTCCCTTAAAAAAAGAAACTGCAATGACAAATTGACATATTATGTTGCTATTTTGAAAAAAAGAATGTAAACAGAAGTGTGTCTTACAGGAAAAAAGAAAAGTAATGTCCTAAAGAACACAATAAAAATCTGGAGTTGATAGATGGCACAAACAAATTTGATTAAAGAATTCCATCACGTGGAGAGCAGAAAATTAGGAAGCACTTTAACGGAAACTTGGTCTCTTCCAAAAGCCTATCATCTTATGTCTGATTTATTTTTGAAAAATGCAGGATATATATTCTTGCTTTAAAGAAAATGTATTTACTGCAACTCTGTTTTAATGTCATATGTAAGGTTTTACTCTTTGAATCCACCAAGGACTCAATATCTTGCAAAACAAATTTTGTATGTTATGAATAATTTTAAAAAGCTAAAAAAGCAATCTTTCTGTTATTCAGAATAATTTTTAGTCTCTGATTCACCTTGTTTAATGAGAAAAATAGGTGTCTATTTCACTAAACCTGAACTTTTTTCAGGTCACTCTACTGTTTTATGTGAAATGTAGCTTTTTCTTTGTCTTGGTGTGGAAGAAACTGAAAGTACATTTGTACACCTTTATTCTTTGAAGTGGATTCTCTGTGCTACTTGAAGTGACTTAGAAGTTGGAATATATAAAATGAGAATAGAAACCCCACAGTGCAAATAGAACTTCCATTTCAAATATGTGCTTTCAAAGTCTTCACGCCAAATGCATCCCTGGTGTAAATCAATTTCAGTAGTATTACACCAGGGAAGAATTCAGATTTTCCTCTGCATGCCAGTGACCCACTGGTAATATCAATTTATCTGCCACACTACTTTCAATTTTGTTCCACTCACATTTACAGAATTACAATTTATGGCAGAAGTAGTAAGACAGCTTTTTTTTCCCCTAATACCTTCAGGAGTGAATGCAGTGTGAGTGAATTGCACCTTTTATTTATTATTTTTCTCGAGATAGATGGAGCAGGTGTAAAGGAATTAATGAAGCAACTGCCAAATTGCAAGGGTCGTTGGTGTGTAGAAAGCTATAAATTAGGTGGTTCTTATGGGAAATAACCTTCTGCCTTTAAGGTGTTGCCATTTGTAAATTCCTGTTAAACTCCTGGGAAATAGTAGTCTGAAAGTTCAGAAAAGAAAAAGTTGAAATCATTTTTTATTTGAGATTTTTCAGAAAAAAGTCTGTAAGAGCTTGTAATATAATAATAAACTTTCAATGGAAGCTACAGAACCCTAAATTTCTTTTTACATTTAGAAAAGTTAGCTGAAATATACGTACTGATATCCATTTTGTATGAACAGGCTAAATATATGATCATTGAAGACCAGTTCGCTACCTGAAGTATGTAAATATGCCAAATCATAACACTCTTTGTAAGATACATTCTTACTCTCTTTAAACAGGTAGCTACAAAGATTTTTTTATATAGGTAGAATAGAGGACCATGAAAATTCTCTAATTATGTATCTGTTACATAATTCTTCATGATTTTGTTGAGGAACAATGGTAGTATGCATACATTGGCAAGAAAAAACTTAGCTCTGCTACTTCCCTATACGGTAAAGCTAAATTGCTAAAAATAAGCTCCTAAAAACAATGAAATATGTAACAGCAATGTCACATATATAAAAATGCAAAAAACCATTTAAATATATACTGGTATCTTTTGGTAATTAACCTGAGAAATGTCACAGTATTCTTGGAGCCGAAAGAGTAGTATCATTTGATGTATCATTCGATGTGTCAAATGAGTCTCATAAATATGAAAGCTTCAACCAGCATTCTCAAAAACTCTCTGTACTTCTATTATTATTCTTAAGGAGATCTTCAGTTTATGGACAACTGATTAAAAAAATCTGTTCTATAAATTAATTTAATATGTATAATTTTAAGCCTTTACTTTACTCCTTTTTTCTAAAATGGATACTTGACATAACACTATCACAATAGAAAAACATTGCATTGTGAAGAGGAAGAAAATGTGCATTCTGTATTTCAGTAGTCAAAAGGCAGCTTGAGACTATTTTTCCTATCCCTTATTATCAAAGGTAATCAAGTCAGAGAATTTACTTCGTATATTTTGCAACTTAATTGTTCTTTTAGGGAAGCAGTTTGTAAATGTTTGACCCATTGCTACTTTTAAAGATTTTACCACAGACTTCTTCCTTGGTACTTGGAATCTTCTTTCTAGTTTCAAATGAATTCAAGACAGTTTATAGCCATTCTTTCTTGCCCTTTCATTTAACAAGCTTTTTCTTATCTAGTGTTCTCCTCACTTCCAAAATTGTATTTGCTTTCCTTTGCTGCCACTGTACAGCTGCATTCAAGAAGTCAAATTCTTCTACTGTCTATCTAGTACAGTAGAATGCCCTTTCTTTCCATCATAAAATTTTTGCAGTTAGCTGCAAAGGTTCATTTCAGGGGCAATTCAACTTGAATGTGGATGATAAGAAATGCATATATGCTATCATTTTGTAGAGGTCTTGTTTAACTATGAACAACCCTCCTTTTCTTAGAAATGTCTTTCTAGTAAGAAAAATGCCAGTGCTGCATTTATAAGTAGTTCATGATTGCACCGTACTGATAATGCAATGTCAAACTGTGTTCAGTACACAAGCTTTGCTCCTCTTCCAATAATTTCTGCTGAGGAGGTTTTTAGCATGAATTCAGAAATCTTATTAAACTCTGTAATATGGTATTTTGTACTACTAAATTTAATCAAATACATTTTATTCCCATCCTTGAAGTCTTCAGGTTCTTCTAGCATGACATTATAATCTTCTTCTGTGTTGATACTCCTTTACCTTCACTAACAAGCTCCTGCTTTTTCCCCTGTCAATAAAATCAATTATGTTCTCTAAGCCTCATTTTCAGTTAACTGGTTTAACAAAAAAAGATCTGTGGTTCTATCCCATTTTATTCCCTTTTCTGTTTATCTCCTTGCCTAATTTATTAGACATCTAAAAATTATTCATTTAGAATAATTATCTAAAGCCATGGGCACTATCATGGTATTTCAGGGTACGCTGCAATAGATAGTATCTTATCTGTAGTCACCAGTACTCCTAAATGGATATTCCTTTGTTTCCTGTGCTGTCACTTTTATAATTCTGAAAGAACAGTGTAGCAGTGAAAATAGTTTGGAATCATGTCAAATACAATATTCTTTAAACAAAGTAAGTTGCATAGAAACATTTTCCATCAGCTCAAGAAAGAAAGGGGATCCAGATGCTGACTGTCATTGGGTGTTCATACTCTGTGTCAATCAGGGTTCCTGTAACTGTATCCCAAGGTATTAAACAATGAAGAACATGCTCTTAAATGGTCTGATTTTCATTAGATACATGGGACACACATCATGCAATATTATCAAATTGACTGGCTTGTGTATGAATATACATATACCCATGTTCATATACCATTTTAAGTGGACTGAATACAGCTTTGCATTTTCTCTTTTGCAGTTCTCTGATTAGTGGATACTTCATTTAATTTCTCTTGTCACCTCCATTCTCATATGTTTATATGTATTATTCTGTTCAAAATGACAAATAATATATGTCATATATACTCAGACTACGCATCACATAACTGCAAATAAAGACAAAGGATGCCAGCATTATGTTCTTATATCTATTCTTGATAATTTACTGAGTTTTTTTGCTGTGACATAGCAATAAGTATAGTAAAAGTGGATAACACAGTCTTCTGTGAATATTACTATTATAATTATAATCTCAATATGTTAAATTCAGTGAAAAATCATCCTTCCTACGTAGGATTTGATGCATAAACTAACAAAGTGTATGAGGTACCTTAGTGAGCCCTTCTGGATCTGGCCTGTATCATGCTTTATTCTTGCTAGCTACTAGAGAAAGTTATTTTAATGGAATGGGTCAGACAAATATGATTTGGAATATCTTGCAAAAAGTTTCACTTCCCTAACATACTAAAAATCTCTGAGAATTATTTTCCCTCATGCAGGGGGACTTTGAGTTGGATAATTAATCAACTATTATGCAGCTTCAGCTATCATTTGTTTGCTTTGTCTTGAGATATTGCAGAGTGAGAATGTTAGTTTTCCAAAAATAAGCCCTCCACTGATCAATGCCCTCCAATTTATGAACAATATTTTTCCCAAGAATTCAAATAAAGGTCATATACATACATTATTTTAGCAAACTCATTAGAGCATTGAAATGCCTAAACAAAGACATAACAACATAGGTTGCTAGAATAACACTTCAGGCATTGCCCTGAGCAGGAGGTGATACATAATTGTATGGGTCCGTGAGTTGCTTCATGTGGTGCTCTTCACTCACTATCCCTATTCCCTTCACTATTCTTTCCACGATTCATTCATTCCCCATGGAAAGCGTAAATTCCACAATTCATTCATTCCCCATTGGAAAGAGTAAATTACTGATGGGATAATACAGTAAATCTTCTAAAGTGTCCCTTAAGTAAAGTCAGGAGATTGACTATTTCCCACTTGCAATGGGGAGAAAGTAAGCAAGCAATTAAGATCAGTAAGCTCTGAGCACTCATATCCAAAGGTCAAAGTAGGCCAGGTGGATTTCAAAGGATTTCTTCCTCCTTTGTGCTGGCATAGACTGAAAGTCATAGAGTAAATCCAGTTTACAATTTACAGTTCTGTGTGTGTATGAAGGAAGCCACTCAGACATCCTTCCTTTCTCTGACTTGACATGTAATTACTGTAAATCTTGGACACTTGTTTTTAATAATTGAGACAAATTATGAATTGGATAATTCATCAGAAGCTGGTCATCTTCTGGCACTCACCAGTATCAGGTGTTTCTTGTTAGGCAGCAAGCCACCTCTAGAGAAAGAACCTGGTAAATTGTTAATGGTCTGTCTTTGCCTTGATTTGAAATAGCTCCTATTTTGCGTGTTACTCTCACCCTCTTAGTAAGTCAATGAAACCTGTGAACTGAACTTCTGTCAAAATGAAGAAAAATTCCAAGGAGTAACTGTGTAAATTTTAAAATAGGCTCCAAAAGTTAAAATTTTATTTCACACTGGTCTATTTTTTCTGAACTTGTATGCATTAATTTCTACATAAAACTTGTTTCTGGTGTTCAATATTCACAGAGGGAAATTCTTTATAACGCACTAACTGCTATGTAGCTGGAGGGCAACTAGACTCTTCAAGGTTATTGGAGTATGTCATCTTTGACTGTAGCAGCCCAAGACATGTTTTGTGGTTGCAGATATGGTTTTATGCTTTTTATCTATTCTCAAATCCATTATTTATACTGCAGAACTTGAAAGATTACTCAACATTTAAATTGGTGAAGGCCAGTGATCCTTATGTGAGGTTTTTCAACAGTGTCTTAAAAAAAGTATGAGGAAAATTCACTGAAAATTAAAATATTACCTATAGACAAGGTGTTAAATAATATCTAACAATACATTTTTATGTGGGTTTACCACTTTTTGTGTTGTGGTAGGAGTTTTGAAAATACTGGCACATATTTTGACACTTCAATAACTGTGAAAATGGCATAAATTGAATGGGTAGTAGAACATGAAGATGTTCCAAAACTTAGGATATTAATGAGCTTCTACAGTGATTAGGATTTTTTGTCTGTCTGTGGAAATACCTCACAGTCTGTGCTTTGGTGAAAGGAAATACAAATTCATGAAAGTATTGAAGATGTTTGATTTCATTCAAAAATCCTGAAAAAAAGTCTGCTGCAAAAAAGAATAGCATTTCTAAGAAGATAAATTAGCATTAAGGGAAACAATGGTTTTCACCTGGCGTATCACACAGATTATCCACTTCACTGCCAGAGTCAGGATTCAGAGATTTTGAACACTGAGAATCTGCAAGCCAAGTGACAGCCTATTCCTTAAGGAAAGTCTCTGACTTGCACCTTGAAGAATTTACATATCATGAATCTCCAAAATGCATTTCTAATACATAACCTAATAAAAAAAGAAATTTGGTCTACAGGTAGTGTTGATTCTCTTAAAGATCCTTTTCCAGTTTCTAAAGAAGCACCTCATACAGAAAGTAGGAGTTATTGAACATTTCCTCTTTGATCGCTGTGTTTACCTTCAAGAATTTAAAAGTGCACTTCCTGGATTCAGTTTATTCACAGAGTTAAAATGTGACCCTAACAAGCTGTTAAAATATTACTGCAAATCTTTGGAAGCTTTCAAAGAACGATTATATTTTTTTTTTTTTGGGGGGGACTTTCAAAATGACTGCTTGTGCACCTGATCTCACAGGCATGCATACCACATATATAATATGTTTTTGTAGCTTGATAGGAAAAGAATGATAACAGAAGGAATATCTTTGTTTCCTGCTTTATTGGGATTTAGTGTAGACTTGTTTCACGTTCTATTCCATTTCTTGAAGGACAGTAGTCTCATGATGCAGAATATTTTTTCAAATATCTGGATGTTCAGTGTGTTTGGAAATTGCTTTTATCAGGACAAAGAGGACTGAAAGATGCGTAGACAGTCATTTAAAAGGCTCTTGACTTAAAAATGCTAGAGATTTTTCACAGCTCTTGATAAGAGATTTAGATTTTGTTTCACCAAATCCATTTTAATGCTAGATCACATTGCACTTGCAATGAAAGGAAACTGCAGATATAATACTAGTAGAAACTGTTCTGTAGGGAAGTCTTGCTAAGAAGCTATTGTTTACACTGAGTCCATTCTTTTGTTCAGCAAGGAAAAAGCCTCCAAATAAAATCCACTTACTGTGCTGGTCTTGGATGTTAAAAATAACATTGGTTAATAAGGAGTGATTAATCCCTAAACTATGCTTATTGCTTCCGGATTCACTCATAATAGATTCTTGATTGTAAAAGTAGAACATATTCTGTCTGTACCACCCTGTTTAGTTGAGGGTATTTTCTAAGAAAGAGAGTTTGATTGGCATGGTCTGTTCTGGTTCTGTTAACAAAACATAGAGAAATAGATATTGTTAAGTGTCATTACAACAATCGAACTTTTCCATTGAAGAAAGTAGTTTTTGAGTTGCATCGCTTCGTCTGTGATTTCTGAAGCTGTTTTGGGATCAGTGACTAACAGGGCAGAAAATGAAAATTCAGAGAAGGAACAATATGAACTTATAAGTGCATTACTTAGCGTTGAGGGAGATACACAGCACATCAGCGATGCCAAAGAAGCTGAGCAGCTGTGCTTGTGCTAAGGTTAAATTCTGGTATGTTCTTAGTAAAAAATAATATAATCAAAAAAGTACAATCAGCAATCAAAATGCTGGGAGGTGTATTTGGCCTATTTAGGTAGGGCACGAACATCAGTTAACAAGTTATTTTTATGTTTTGTTTCCTAGTAAGTAAATATGCATCTAAAATGTACAATACTTACCTACTTCTTTATATTACACTGCAACCTTTTGCTGTATGAAAGTGTAACTACATGCAGGAATGTCATATATTAGGTTTTTAGAACTTACTGAATGTACAAAACTCTTATTTATTTAAATTCTCAACAAAACTTTAACTAGAAAAGATTTTATTTTTCCATCAAGGAGGGCAGACAACTTCAAATAATAAATGGCCTGTGATAAAGAGGATATTTAGAATGTGGTTACATCTACATTAGTACTGTAGTTCAGATGAAGAAGGTGCTTTTGAACTGAATGTCCCAATCATCCATTAACAGCACTTTGGCTAAGACAGCATAATAGTCTTAGAGGAGTTGAAGCGGATTCCTTTCAAACAGAAACTAAAATGTACACTCCAAAAGTGCACCTGATGTCCTCCTGGGCATTCAGATTACAGGCCAAGAAGACAGTCCAAGTCCTGCCAAGACTTGTAGCAGGTATGTTCTAAGTGTGTTAGTTCTTTAGATTCAATTGCTTCCTCTACAGAATTGATCCTATTACACTGCATTGCCTGGTATTGATAATGTAGGACATTGTCTATTTGCTGACACAGACACAGCCTTTTAAAACAATATGAAAGATAGTGGAGTTTCACAATACTACAGAAAAGCATGCGTAGGTCGTAGCTTAAAAAAAGTGGGAGGACAGGTAATTATTGTTCAGTAATGTAGCTCTTTCGAGAACATAGAAACAACCAACATTTCTGTGAGTATCTAGGAGATGACAAGGTGAATAACAGATGCTTTGGATTTGTCAGGAACAAATTCTATCAAATCAACCTAACTTTCTTCTGTGATTGTGAACAGGTATGTGACCAGGGAGGAACATTAGATCTTTAAGGTTTTTGTCTCAAGACATGTTCTAATAAGGAATATGAAAAGAGACATATTAAACTATTATAAGGTGGTTTCATAACTGTTTAGAAAGCCAACTCCATAGATAATGTTACTTGTGAATCTTTTATTACCTTAAGTAAAGTGGAAAACTTAAGAGTGGAAAGACAGAGACAGACCCCATCTAGTAGAGGCAACAAGTATTGTCTAGTCATTTGAAAGTCATTCCAGCTGATGTTCCGAAACTGGTAATTTAACAATTAAAAATTATGTATTCTGCATCCTGGTTAATGAATCTAAAAAGCAGCCAAATTTCACTCTAATTTTTTGAAATATACTACATCTCCTAAGGAAAATGTTATACCAACTTATTAAGGGCAGTGTGTTCTCCTTCTGCTCACTCTTCAAATTCAACCCTAACATTTGAAAATCAAACCAAGTTTTTCCTTAAACAAATCACTGCCAAGATAATAAGATTCAGCAGGACTGCTTCTGACCTCATTTATGCCTGTATGATAAGGTTGCCTTCAAATTATCTACTTTAACTTTTGTATGATCCTCTTGCTTTGGTAAGATTTCATAGGTGCAACTAATTAGAAATTTGTAAACAAACCTCTTGAGATTGCACAAAATGCAACACAATCTAGGGACAACTTTGTTCTGTCAGTAAAACAAGCAGATAACATAGTGAGTGTATTTAAAGAGCAGTGAAAGCTGAATAAGCGTTCGATTTTCACTTAGTCACTGTTCAGAATATATTGTCTCTCTAGGACCTATTAGGTCATTGTTCAAGTCCTGCTCTTTCAGAATCAAGAGCTGTCTATCTCACTGGAACAGATGTTCCCCTCAACTTTGTGCATATCATATTTTTATCCTCTGTGATCTGTCTTTTAAGTAGGTGAATCTGAATACCTGACTAAAGCTGCCAGGCCACAAATAACATGAATCTTATCAAAAGATGTTGTAATTAGACTAGATTGTTTTATAGTTACACATTTGCTATTTTGAATACCAAAGTGCAAACTTGTGCATTTAAAAGCATGCTGCAATGTAATGCTACATTTCAAAAGATATAGAAAACATAAGAATACAGTAAGATCAGATAATGAATATTTTTATCATATTGAATCATTACATTAAGAAAATTTTTCAGGAAAAAAAGCTTTACAGATTTGCATGTGGACATTATTATGTGTGAACTGAATTTGAGAATCAGAATAGGTAAATAGCTCAAGCATACTTTAAGAACCATAATGTGTAAAATGAATCATCTATCAAGGAATTCAGAACAAAGGAATTGAACTTTACAACATGGTCTTAGTAGTTGTAATAAATAGTTTTATCCTAAATTCATGTCTCAAATATACATAGAATCATAGAATGGTTTGGGTTTGAAGGGACCTTGAAGATCATCTTGTTCCAGCACCCCTGGGACACCTCCCCTGGGTCACCTCCCACTAGACCAGGTTGCTCAAAGCCCCATCCAGCCTGGCCTTGAACACTTCCAGGGATGGGGCATCCACAACTTCTCTGGGCAACCTGTTCCAGTATTTCACTGCCCTCATAGTAAAGAATTTTTTCCTAATACCTATTTAAAATCTCATATCTTTCAGGTTAAAACCATTACCTCTCATTATATCGCTCCACTCCCTGATAAAGAGTCCCTCCCCATCCTTCCTGTAGGCCCCCTTCAGGTACTGGAAGGATGTTATAAGGTCTCCCCGGAGGCTTCTCTTCTCCAGGCTGAACCACCCCAACTCTCTCAGCCTGTCCTCATAGGAGAGATTCTCCAGCCCTGTGATCATCTTTGTGGCCTTTTCATTATTATTCATATGTTGTATTTCCTTCCTCAATACAAAATTTGCAGTGGTACTTACAAAACAACCCTTTGAAATGCCAAAACGGTGGCATACAGTTTAGAGAATGGTGCCCTGGCTGTTTCTCAGCTGTGACAGCAGATTTTCAAAACAGTGGCTGAGCATTTTTCCATTCTTCCTCTTTACTAAAATTGAAGAGCTATCGAGAAAGTAGTCTTCCTCAGATTACAGATATGCACATATGTCCCGCTAAACAGAATTTTAAGAGGCTTCTTAATGTTTTTATTTTCTTAATACAATTTCTAATCAAATAAATCAAATTATCAAATTCTAATGCTCAGGTTATAATGGGAGTCAAGTTAGTGGATAGTGAAATTTTATGAAATTCATTCAATAAAATATTTTTTCTTTAATTTGAAAGTGTATTTGAGTAAGAACATAATATGCTAATGAAATATGGTTATTTTTTCAGTTTAGCATTTTTTTTTCATTATAGGGCTACTTAATTTTTTTATCAGTGGTTATTTATTTAAAAAATTACTACCACTTTTTATTCTTTCTCTAATTTTTTTTTTTTTTAGTTGAAATTCAATGTTATCTGATTTAATTAAAAGGTTTCTCTCTCTCATTTTTTTTAGGGCAACTGCATGTGAGACTTTACAGAAAAAGACCAAATGGAGAAGAGAGACCTGTCAAATGCCCCTGGAAATAATGCAAATGTTCCCCTAGCTGTGATGTTGGAGGACAAGTCATGATCAGAGAAGGGCTGTGTAACTGGGTATAGGAGGGACTGGCCGTTCTTTGCCTGGCTGCTAGGTCTAGGGTAGGTGTAGAGGGATTTGGCTAACTGTGAGGAGTGCTGGCTTCCTTTCAGCCTCGAATCAAGTTCTGAGGGGATGTTTGGTTCTAAATAATATGTGCCAAAGAAAAGCCTTCAAGTTAAACCATTTTTGATTTTGGTGTTGAAACATCTTTGATCTGATGCTAGCAGTTCTGAAACTCCTAAATTCATATCCTGAGCACAAGAAGATGAGGGAAGTCAATAGAATATCAAAACCATGCCTAGTCCCAAAATCTTTCAGGGTATGTCATTTAGGTTATTTTATATGGAAAACCACCACCACCAACAACAAAACCCAAAAAAACCCAACAAAAACCCAAAACAAACTCCTAAAAAAACCAACAAAAAACCCCCACAAAATTAAAAAGCCAAAAGACCCAACCAAACCCCTCCCTCTTAAATTCACTGAAGAGTTCTTTGCAAAACAATATGATTTGTTATTCATAGTTTGAGCAGAATCAGACTTGTCAATCACCATCAATAACCAGTGTTTTATCTGACTTAATGCTACTTGTCTGTTTATCTCATATTTCTGTTGATATTTCTTTTTCTCTGAAGGACATTTCTATTTTTTCTAATGTTTAAGCATTTGGTTGAGTAATGTTCTCCTCCCGTTTCTCATGGTAGAAATTGTCCCTGCTTTCCCTTCTGAGCAATTTGTAGTGGCTAGTGCCTCTATAGACTTGCAGATAAGACCCTCAAAAGCAGCAATTGCTGAAAGAAAAAGACCATGTTTGTCCCTCTGCTTTTTTAGCAAATATTATATGAGAGAAAAACAGTGGGTTTGGAATTTGACTCTTCTCCTTCCTACAGGCAATTTTAGAATAGACTGCATCAAGTAAATATTCTAGAAAAGGGATAACAATAGATGAAAAATGCTGGGTTTAGCAGAACTGTTCCTTACAAAATAGTGATTTAGGTAAAAGTAAATGATTTGCAGACTAAATAATTTCTCTGGAACAATGCTTTACAAACCCCATCATAATGGATTTCTGGTCGTTGTACAAAATAAATTTTTTTTGTACATACCATAAATACCATAACAGAAACATTTATTTGTAAATACCTAAAAGGTTCTTTGGTTTGAGAATGAGGTACAAGCAAATGAGAAACAAAGGATCATCTATGGTGACAATGAACACCTCCAGTTGTTCTGCAAAAGACAATAGTCTATTTTTATTTATATCATTGTTATCAGAGTCTTTAAGAAATGAGAATTGAATATGCCTGACTGTGAAAGTTGTGTTTGTTAGATGTAACCTCACTTTGAAGTCAGCTCCCAAATGGGCTCTTAGGAGAATCTGTGTAGGATGCTTTGTCTCACAGAAGCTTATGAACAAATGTGTGCATTAATGGATATCTGGAGGTGCAAGACACAGATAAAATCTGTAATCCCAACATCTACCTTGGGGTCAAAGTGGACAGCAATTCAGTCAGATAAGGAGAGACATCTTCCTGGTTTTACCTTAGAATAAATAGATTTTGTGCTTCATTTCACTTATATCTTCTGGCATTTTGTGCATTATTGACATTAAAAATACTTTTATCTGCATATTTCTTTGATCCAGCTTAAGTGTGATTGTAAGGTACCTGTATAATAAGAAAGCATTTCTTACTGAAATATACAGCAGGGTTTGCAAGGTATATTAATAAATACCCAAGTTTCATAGCATATTTCTCATATAAGTGGGTATCTGTTTCAGATGTCTGAGACAGAGGGAAATATTGCACTGCAGAGGTCAAGAGAAACAAAGAGCCAGATCATAAACAAGGTTGCTGTCTGGAGTGTTGGATGTGTCCTTCTTTGAAGGTTAATACGGAGAATATCTCAGCACCTTTATGGATTCTGTGACTCCAAAACATCTAGATTTGGAGGATCAAAAATTCCAAGCATATCCTCACTAGAGATGAAAAGATGCCTTTTTTGGATTTATAATGTATTAGCTTAATCATGCAGTTTGCGATGGGCCAAAAATAATTACATGTTCATAGTGAATTCTATTTTCAGCAATAAAAACACAATAGACTTTGCAATTTTTAATCATTTAAATTCTTTATTTTGAAATAAATGTAGTTAAAATGTTTATCAAAGATAAAAATTATGTAAATGAAAATAAAACAAGCTCTGAGTGTTCATATTAAACATGTAGCTCTTGTTTGGATTGTTTGAGGGTTTTTTTTTCTATTCATTGCCAACAATTTCAAGTTCAAGCAGGGGCTCAAACGTCCAAATGAAATAGTTTTTATCGTCAAGCAAATCTAGTAAATGGAGAAAAACATCCTTACTTTATACTATTCAAATAAAAAAGGCCAAAGATTTCTGCAGCCTAAAGACTAAAGTAGCCCCTGAGTTTGTAGCAGTGTGCGTCACTAGAGTTCAGGAAATGAATCTCTGCATAAGAATGTTTGGTGAAATTGGAGACCTGTACATACATAAATACACAATTGTAAATCTCAGCCCCTTGAAGCAACTCAAGATATCATGTCTCAGCTTTTGAATCACAATTTCAGGATGAGCTGTCCTCGGATATGCTATTTATATTCTCCTGATGTTCATACAAATTGGACTGAGGACTGATCCCTTGCTATAAAAAAAAAAAAAAATCTTAATACTTCAAGATAGCAAGATACAATCACTGCTACTTCACTGTTAAAGTCTTAGCTTCCATGACAAACAATGAACTGTGCAGCTGGTGATAACAGCAGTACAACACATCTTCAGTTTCTTTTTCACCCATTTTGTTAATTTTCAAGGGAACAAAACTCATATTCAAGTTTGTACAAAAGCAGTTTTGTACCATTCATAATTTACATTTTTTGTTCTTCAGCTTTAACTGTGATTAACAGTTTCCTATGCCCTTTATGTTGTCTCTTCATTTCATGGATATTTTCTTAAATCAGCACTCTTATATAGATGAAATTTGCTAGAAGTTAACACTTCAAAAATCTCACACAGCCCTGTGAGCTAGAAACACAGTGTTAAATAGGCCTTCATTTTTTAAGGATCTCCCTGCTTTTTTCTTATGCTTGTATGTATCTTTGCAAAACATAGTTTGGAACAACTGTAGCTCCAAGCCACTGTTTAATATTATTATTCAATGCTGTTCAGCATAAAATAAAACTTTGCTCATTCAGTGTGCTTTTAGTTGTTTCTGGGTATGGCTTTTACTCCTTTACTATTTTTTTTTTTAATTGGATTTTGCTATTAGCACATTCTGGTGCTGTTTAATATCATATCATTCAAATACTATTGGTAATAGAATCATGTCAAAATAGGACACAGTTTCCTGGTTTAGGATATAAATTGAATTAAAAATCTCTGGTCACATGAAGTTCTTGAAGCCCTTGAGCATCCTGTGATTTATGAGACACACATTCACATATTGATAATTATGTGGTCATATAGCTGAAAGAGAAACTGTAGAAATATTTAATATATTATATGACAAAATAGGGATTTGTAGGAGAAATACATTATTGTACTAGTGTGCAGAGGACTGTTTTCTGCATTTACTTTAGACAAGTTATTTTCCCTCAGATCATGATTCCTTTGACATAAACATGGAAAAACATTGGACGAATAAGAAAACTATTTTGAAGATGTATTTTTCTTCTTAGAAAAAGAATATATATTTGCATGGAGGAATTTGTCTAACAGATCTTTTCATTAGGTGTTAAGAATCCCTTAATTTAACATGAAATATTACTTAATTTGCAGCTTTCCCTCTCTGATTTTTTTTTTTTTTTTTTTTTTCCCCATTCCAAACCCTGGTATTTTTATGCAAAATGAGTTAGTTAAAATGTCTCAAAGTGTTTTGGCCAGTGCTGCAACAATGTGGCCTTTTACATAGCAAATTAACATAATTACACTGTTTTATGGAGAATTATACACTGCACCTCATAGCAAGTAATTGTTAGCCTTTTTCTCTCCCTTGATTTATGAAAAAGGAGAGGAGTGTTTTATGGATCGTTCATGGAACTATTTTCTTTAAAAGAGGCATTAAAGTGACAAAAACCAGATTTTTAATTGATGGACAGAAAGTGTAATAAAGCCATACTGAGTTTTCCTTTTCATTAACAGAAAGATAAGGAAAACGTAAATAATAAGATAGTGTTTCTTTGTGAATGAGATAGCATTTATTGTTCTTTTGTTTGTTTTCTTGTAGCTCAGGAAAACACATGCAGCTTTGTGAAACCTTCAGTTGTACAAACTATGTGACTAAACATTACTCTGTTATCATGACTGGTACTTTGATCTATCTATTTCATACACAAATTCTGAGCACATGCTTAAGTATCTGCCTTATATAACATGATGTACCCACAAGTAAAGAGAAGATCAGCTAATATGAAGAATGAAATCAAAAGCAGAATAAAATTAAGAGTGAAGTTTGAGAACAGACTATTTGAAATGAGAAAAATCAGAAAATGATTTGAGATAGTTTGTGGAGAAAAAAAAATCAGGTACCTATTTGCTGTATTTGTCTACAAACTATGTAGAACCCCCTATGCATACTATGTATGCACAAATTTTCTAAACAAGTTCATCAAAATTATATGCAAGAAATCTTCTCTGATTTAGCATGGGAACTACCTTACCAGGAAAGCAGAGGATTTCTCACCACAGTCCTGTGGTCACAGCCTATAGCATCCTCTATTTGCTAAATAGTGCCTGGAAGGTCAAGTTTATCCTGTCTTTCTGTTGCAGGGATGCTTAATGGTCTGAGAATATGCAATGCTTTAAATTTAAAGTCTCTACAGTTAGTATGCTACTTATTCCCAATGCCTATATCTTTTTAATCTTCCTTCTGTTGGGTGAAATTAAAAGAGAAAGAACAGGCAGTTAAAGATGTTTCCAGCTTTTGGCAATATGCATCTATACTGTTTAGGAGGTGACATTCCCTACTCCTTGCAGAGTTTTTTATTGACTATACGCTTATCTGGATCAGTGGAATACCAACTACANAACCAAAAAACAAACAAACAACAAAATAAAAAGAAAATAGTTCCAATACTAGGGTGAAGAATATCCCCTCCTTCACTTTACACTGCTAAGGAGGTTCCTAAATTCCTGAACTCAATTTGTTTGTTTTTCAGTACAGATATTTAAAGAACTTTTTCCACACCAAGCTCAGTTTTCCACAAAATACATGTGTTCAAATTTTCTGGCTGACTTTGTTCAATGGTATGTGTCATGTTGTGTTCTGTCAGTCAAGGCAAGGTGACTGAAGCAAAGCGATGTGGCTCATTAGCTATGAGAGATTTCAGCAGTAAACATCAAAACCCAAATCTCACTGGCTTCTTAAAAGTAATTGTTTTTTATTCTTGTAAATAGTGGTTTCCAACCTGTTTTATAAAGGCAGATTGTTTTCAAATGGTCTTGGCACAGGATATGGATGGCTCTGACTTGTTTTTGTTTTGAAATGCTCAGCACATCTCTAATTGCACAAAAAACATTATTTAAATGCTCAACTGCAACCTTATTTTATGTTGGCATAAAGTACAGTAGATGCTTTAGTAACTTGTGATAGTGGAAAAGAAATTTAAAAGTAAATGTTTCTATGTTAATAAGGAAGAACAGCTTCTCATCTCAAACTGTGATTGCAAAAGTATTTTTTAACTGTCAGAAGAAAAGAAGAGAAAGCAGCAGAAAGAATGAATCTTGACTATAGCATGTAATTTACTTAGCACTAAAATGAGGAACAAATTCCAGAGGAACAAATTGCCTTAAAATTATTCATTGTTCAGAAAGATGTCAGTGTTACTAGAACCTAGATATATATTAGCATGTTTTAATACAGTGTACAAAATGAAGTTGTTTGACTTCTTGGTTAATACTCTAATCTAGGACTCAGGAAACCTCAGTTCATCAGATTTCTTCTTTTATTACAACTGTAGTCATGTTTGCTTTTTTTCCAGGTGCAGCTGAGCCAGTTGAAGAGATTTCTCTTCTCAGCTACTCTTCAGCACCTTCTGGCTGAAAGTTACCTTCCCCCCTCTCAGCCTTCAAGTGTAGATGTTCCCATTCCACTTCTGTTAAAATGATCCAGTTCAACTTCTAGTGATAGCATGTTCAAACTTGACTGTCTCTGATAGAACTAGGTTGGTATTTCCCATATTCATATATACACTCTGACACCTGAGAAAGTAGCAAATTCTAGTGTGGTAAGGTTAGTTAAAAGTGAGCTCTTGCCCACCTCAACTGTGTTTGTCCAAGGTATTCTACTGACTTGTTTTGATTTTTCAGTTTAGAGTACAAGCTGTTACTGAGAGAATTCAGTCTATTCTGTGATTGTGAAGCACCTAGTAGGACCTTGTTATTGTTTGGATACGATCTGCATTTCTGTGATATATATAATAAATTCACAGCAAATGAACACAAAATGAACAAAAACCTGCTATGTGATATCTTAGCACTTAAAATTAATTACTTGTTTTAAAGTTACAGCAGTTATATCACATCTTCAGTGTGAGAATCTTGATTCCTTTTTCTTTGTTCCAACAGGCTTAACACTGGTTTTCTAAATCATATAATTATATAATTTATGTATTTTTTTTCTTCAGCTTCAACAAGGGCACTTGCAAAAGTTATTACTTTCAAACAATATATTATTGTAATTGGAAGCTGTGCAGATATACTTGAACTCTGTTATTTTTCACTGAAATTCAGATCTTTTAAAAAGAGGGACTAAATTAACTAACTCATTGAATAGACACTAAAGACAAGATCTAAAGAATTTTACTGGTGTTCTAAGTCTTAACATAAGGACAAGAATTATTTTGTTCCAGAATACATTTTTCTGTAACAGCAAAAGGAAGACAACTTGAGAAAGCAGAAAGAAAATAGAACAGCCAAGTATATTGCAAAATACTGGGTTTTGAAGAAAAAAATCAAACCTAGGAAGAACATGAAAAAGACTAATGTTGGATTGCCAACATATTGAAGGCAAAAGAAAGCATGATTTTTAGAATCATTAAATTTTAGAATCATAGAATCATCTAAGTTGGAAGGGACCTGTAATATCATCTAGCTCAACCATTAACCTAATACTGACAAAACCACCACTTAACCATGTCCCTAAGCGCCACATCTACACATCTTTGAAATACCTCCAAGGATGCTTGACCACCCTTTCCCTGATGAATTTTTTCCAAATATCCAATCTAAACATCCCATAGTGCAACTTGAGGTCATTTCCTCTTGTCCTACCACTTGTTACTTGGAAGAAGAGACTGACCCCCCACCTTGCTACAACCTCCTTTCAGGTAATTGTAGAGAGCGATAAGGTCTCCCCTCAGCCTCCTTTTCTCCAGGCTAAACAGCCCCAGCTCCCTCAGCCGCTCCTTGTAAGGCTTGTTCTCCAGACCCCTCACCAGCTTCGTTGCCCTTCTCTGGACATGCTCCAGAATCTCAATGTCTTCCTTGTAGTGAGGTGCCCAAAACTGGACACAGTGTTTGATGTGCGGCCTCACTAGTGCCAAGTACAGGAGGCTGATCACTTCCCTACTCCTGCTGGCCCCACTATTTCTGAATTAAGCCAAGATGCTGTTGGCCTTTTTGGACACCTGGGCACACTGCTGGCTCATATTCAACTGGCTGCTGACCAACACCCTCAAGTCCTTTTTTGTTGGGTAGCTCTTTAGCCACTCTTCCCCAAGCCTGTAGCGCCGCATGGGGTTGTTGTGACCCAAGTGCAGGACCCAGCACTTGGCCTTGTTGAACCTCATACCATTGGCTTTGGCCCATCGATCCAGTCTGTCCAGATCCTTCTGCAGAGGCTTCCTACCCTCAAGCAGATCAGCACTCCCACCTAACTTGGTGTTGTCTGCAAACTTAGTGAGGGTGCACTCAATCCCCTCATCCACATCATTGATAAAGATATTTAAAGATATTAAAGAGAAAAGGCCCCAGTACTGAGCCCTGAGGAACGCTGCTTGTGACCAGCCACCGTCTGGATTTAAATCCATTCACCACAACTCTTTGGGCCTGGACATCCAGCCAATTTTTAACCCAGCAAAGCATACGCCCATCCAAGCCATCAGCAGCCAGTTTCTCCAGGAGAATGCTGTGGGAAACAGTGTCAAAGGTTTTACTAAAGTTGAGGTAAACAATATGAACAGCCTTTCACTCATCCACTAGGTGGATCACCTTATCATAGAAGGAGATCAGATTTGTCAAGCAGGACCTGCCTTCCATGAACCCATGCTTACTGTGCCTTATCACCTAGTTGTCCTGCACATGAGGTATAATGGCACTTGAGCTGATCTGCTCCATAACCTTGCCTGGCACCAAGGCCACACTGACAGGCTTGTAGTTCCCTGTATCCTCCTTTAGGCCCTGCTTGTGGATGGGCATTTTGTTATATAACACATATATATTTTCTTGCATAACACGTTTATTCCATTGACAGCAAGAAAAATTAAGCCTTCTCAAACACTTAAATTTTGTTCACAAAGCTACATAGATTTAAAGTTTCACTCTGCTTTGTACTAAATGAAGTGGAAGGTGAAATTGACTGGAGATGTGTGGTGGTATGCCTCTTTCAGTATGTATTTTAGCTTTTCTAGCTAATTTAATGTATTTTTAAAAAGAGTTACCTTTTTTTTTGTCTGAAGCTTTTATTTTTACACTCATTCTTGGCTGCTTAGCAACCCAGAGAATATCACAATGTAACAGATTGCATAAGTGAGATTACTGACTAGTTGTACCTAAGGGAAATTTCTTTGCTATAGTTCGTTTAAACTAAAAAATGCTATGGACTCAATTTATCAAGGCATTGAAGATACTTTAGTCTTCTGAGTAGTCTTGCTGACCTCAGCTGACACCCTTATCTCACTGCCATCTTTTCCAAAGAGGAACACTTTTCTGTGTAAAGAACTTTAAATTATAATGTCATGTAGCACTTTAGATCTTCTTAGAGGTGCCTCTGGCATATTATGTAGTGATTCTTCTCTTCCATTGAAAACAGACAAGTCTATTGTATAAATATGGAGTCTCAGTCTTGCATCTTTACATGTGGATTGAAGAATTGTGTGAAAAAGAAATCTTGCAAAGCTGAGTTAAAGGATAAAATTCTAGTACTGTTGCAAAAACATAAGGCTCCTTATGCAGAGCCTTGTAAATTCATTGGTGCTTGAGTATGCTGAGCTTCTTCAGACATGCATTTTTTTTTCTCATCAAGGAATGACCATGGTTTGGACTGTGTTCTTTTTATTTTATAAGCTATGTTACTGAGTTGTTCTCTAAACTGCATCCAGTTTAGAAGAAGCAAAAAAGAATTCTTAACTCACTCACTTAAGCAGTTCTTCACTGTGATGTCAAAATAAAAAAGATATGGATGAAAAAGCACATAAATGTTGAAACAGCAATTTTCTGTGTATTGGTTACTACATGAAAGATATAAAATATCCTGAAGTGCATGCTTTCTATCATACATAATTGTAACTACTTGTATGCTACATAAATATTTTAAAGAACAAAATATAGAATCTTGTATAATGCCAAAAAAATCAGAAACTGTTCAAGACTTTAAAGCATGTTCTGATGCATAAAATAAATGGTGAAAAGGGTAGATTTAGAGTGTAATATTGGTTTTCCATCTACTGTCTTGATGTCAGTTTTGCATGCTTTTATGCTTAAGGTAACACCTAATCTTAAAATAAGCTTGTACTGTTTCATGACAGCCAGCTAGAAATTCCTCTGTGGTAAGACTACTTCTATATATGGTTGCCATCCTGGTTTTAAGTTTATGCAATGCAATATGGTGTGCATCTGAATAGGTCCACAGAATTAGTATGATCCCTGCCTCCCCCACTGCACCAGTACAAGATGCATATGTGGTGATACTTTATTATGGCTTGATGAGTCAAAAAATGTTTCCTAGGGCTTCACAGCCAATCTCAACCAATTTTGTATTCATGCTGAACATTTCCATAGACTTTTGTGTGAAGTTCTGCACTGCATGAAGGGACTGCAATTTCTAAAGTGTTCCTTCATGCCAAGTCCTCCAGTCTCAGAAATACTGCTGCATGTGTCCATGTGCCCAAGAAACCAAGTGCAGAAAGACAACGTTGAATGAATCGTGCTATATATGAAGTGTAATTCTGAGATGGGGCAAAACACAGTGCAGCATTTGTATTCAAATTGATCTCTGAAACTGTAAAGAGAGCAAGCATTTCAAAATTACTTACACCTGAAAACTTTGAGGGCAGCTATGCCAGAAGCTGGCCACTAGGAAATCCATAAACATGGATATACAGGCAAGATACCACAGATGCCAGCACTTCTATCTCCTGGACAGAGGTGTTTCTAGAAATGAAACCTGGGGAAAGTCTCATTTTTCGTCCTTGATGCAGAGTGTCTGCACATTGTGAAATAAGACATGTGATGAGCTACAGGAGGTATCATGTTAAAAAAATCCCAGGAAAAAAAAAATAAGTTTCAATATAAATGTTAAAGGAACATTATTGTCTTCAGATCATACATTCACACATCCCATCCCAGTCCCTCAAGGCAGAGTTTTAAAAAGACATTATCTT
Organism: Rynchops niger; assembly: GCA_013400035.1. NCBI lineage: Eukaryota > Metazoa > Chordata > Aves > Charadriiformes > Laridae > Rynchops > Rynchops niger. The sequence goes on along the minus strand of VXBH01003953.1, from coordinate 231,096 downwards.
CCACCTTCCTGAGTACCTCTCAACCAAATAGGACTGTTGCAGGAGGCCACTACCATCCCATTATTAATCTAATTAAGAAAAAAAAAAAAAGAAAAAAAAAAAAGGAGACAATGAATTCATTAGTTATTTCAAAATCTTAGACAGACAAAAACCTGCCTACTGCCATAATAGAACTGAAATTCCTTTATGCCTTAATTTCCACAAGATATCTTAAAAAACCAGCAGTACACAAGATGGATCACTTTGCTAGGTTGAAAAGTGATTTGTCATTACCAGTGACAGGAAGACACAAGGACATAAATAAGCAACCAGGAAAGCAAGAATTGCTTAAGTTAGCTATTCCAGTGACAGCAATGCCTGTAGACTTACAAGCTTCAGTGTCAATATTGTTTATATAATTCTAGAGACTCATCCCTTGCTGTATTTCTCTGTTGAGCTAAATCACTCTGGGACCTCATAGAGGAGTAACAACACATAGCCATCAATCTAAGATCTCAGGTAGCCCACCCAAAACTTTTTCATAGGCACTATATAGGTATGTGGAGAGTAGGTTCAAAGAGGTTTTTCCAATCATTAGACATACCTTTTTCTGATGCTCTGAAGGCAGGAGGAAGGACTACCTCTGGCATGGGTTATACAGTCATTCTGATAGAAAACTTTTTTTTTTTTTTTAATGTAAGCATGAATTGTATCCTCGATGTCTTGGTAGTTCTGTAAATTTTTAATAGTTACAGATTTTCCTATTTTAGTCATTTTGATTCAGTTGTAAAAAGGGAACATATTAAAGGTTTTAAAACAGAATATAAAATAGTGTTTTACTTGTCTCTAAAGCACTTAAAACTGAAGTGCTCCTAAACTGTGTTGAGCTTAAATAATTCAAGGGTCATTTATACAAAGTTCTTGTAATGTCCAGCCTTAGGAACACAGTAATAGTCTCTTCATTGACAAATAAAAACCTTGCCCCGAGGAATAAGAACATATTTTCCAAAACCATCTAATAGATGAGGGAAGCACAATATTTTTAAGCCTGGGTATGCCATGAGATGCCAAAGGTAAAAAAGAACTTTTATCTGCGTCTTGAACAAAATACAATTACAGACTAGTAGCAAGCAAGCACACGTACTACAGTGGTGTCAGTTATTTAGTGGATTACACTAAGCAGGATTGTAGGACAGAGAACAGAAAAAATCCTGATGTTTCCTCACTTTTTTTCACTTGTACAATGTTGCTCTAATGAAGCACAGTAAACAGTTCTGACTGAAGGACAATGATTCCAGTTCATCATTCTATTGGCATGTAGTAATAGAAATTTGAGTCTGAATATGTTCTTGATAATAATGATTGAAATACATAATAAATGAAATAGATAATAACAAACAAATAGAAACAGAAACCATTTAATCGTTTCTCATAAAAGCAGAGATTTTAATCACATGCTACTTCTTTGAGGACTTTGTAGACTTTCTGAGACTTAGTGACATCTACAGCTTTTAAAAACCTTTACATCTAAACACCCTTCCTATCT
>VXBH01003953.1:212003-229552 GCA_013400035.1 Rynchops niger | reverse complement strand
TTTTTTTTTTTTTTTTCTGTAGGCAATGTGCAATGAATTTAGGTACAAAATGTTTGTTAATAATACGTTTAATCATTGAGATTTAGATTATGAGATGCACATGAGATGCTCAGTGTCACACATACTGTGCACAGGGGGTAATAACTTCTTAAATGATCCTCCTTTTAATAGACAAATCAATCTGGTTTAAATGGTATAAAATAAAGCTGCAACCAAAGAAAAAAAAATCAGAAGTTAAAAAAAGTACCTTGATCAGAGTAACACTCTCAGTATCTTAAATATTTATGGAAGAAGTATGCTGCTGTGCATGAATTTCCAGTTCTGTTTACCAACTTTATCCAATTCTGATTAATATCTTTATCAGTGATGTGGATGAGGGGATTGAGTGCGCCTTCACTAAGTTTGCAGACAACACCAAGTTAGGTGGGAGTGCTGATCTTCTTGAGGGTAGGAAGCCTCTGCAGAAGGACCTGGGCAGGCTGGATTGATGACCCGAGGCCAATGGTATGAGGTTTAACAAGGCCAAGTGCTGGGTTCTGCACTTGTGTCACAACTACCCCATGCTGCCTGGTGGATAAGGACTTGGGGAAGTTGGTCAACAGCCAGCGGTGTTCCCAGGTGGCCAAGAAGGCCAGTGGCATCCTGGCTTGTGTCAGAAATAGTGTGGACTAGGGCTAGGGAAGTGATTTTCCTGCTGTACTCAGCACTGGTGAGGCAAGTGCCCACTGGTGAGGCTTGGGCTCCAAGACATGAGTAGCCAGTTTATTCAGAAGTATGCTGTGGGTGTCAAAGGCTTTACTAAAGTCTAGGTAGACAACATCCACAGCCTTTCCATCATCCACTAAGCAGGTCACCTTGTCATAGAAGGAGATCAGGTTAGTCAAGCAGGACCTGCCTCTCATAAACCCATGCTGACTGGACCTTATCACCTGGTTGTCCTGTATGTGCCACGTGATGACACTCAAGGTGATCTGTTCCATAACCTTCCCTGGCACCAAGGCCACACTGACAGGCTTGTAGTTCCCTGGATCCTCCTTCCGTCCCTTCTTGTAGATGGGTGTCACATTTGCTAACTTCCAGTCAACTGGGACCTCCCCTGTTAGCCATGACTGCTGATAAATGGTTGAAAGAGGATTGGTCTACACTTCTGCCAGCTCCCTCAGTACACCTGGGTGGATCCCCTTTGGCCCCATAGAGTTGTGTGTGTCTAAATGGTGTAGCAGGTCACTCACCATTTCCCCTTGGATTATGGGGGCTTCATTCTGCATATGGGGTCTCATACCAATTGTGCAAGAGCACCTGGGAAGGTGAGGTAGTCACAGAGGTGAGGTGCCTGCTGTGCCGGGGAGGAACTTGTTGCCATTGTTTCCTATCCCTTAAGCCACTGTGTTCATCCAGGCAGAGAGAGGATAGGGAATCCTCCAAATGATGTATCCTGTCAGCTTGTTGGACCTGTCCCAGGGAAGGTAGGGTGTGATACCAGGAGGAATTAGGAGACTGAGGCAGCTTTCACCCTTTCCCTGAGAGCAGGGAGAAGGGAGTGGGTGGTGATGGGAAAACATAAAAATAGTCCCAAGCAGACCCAAGACTCGGGAAAAAGTTAGCCCACTACCTGTATCATGTTATTTCTTGTGAAGACCTCAGGGTGTTGGTGACTCGTTGTCACCAACATTTCTTGCCCACAGTCTTCTTGAGAAGGATTTCAGTATTGACTGTGAGATCCAAATGGACTGTAAAAGAGTGATCCTAACATCAGAGAAAAGGGGTAAACCTAATAAATTTCCTTAGATAACAATTTTAAGTTTATTTTAATTATTAGTAGTGCTTTCCTGTATTTATTAGATAATCTGGACTATGGGTACTAATAATATGACTTCTAATAGCTGTTAGTTGTACTTTGTTTTAAGTTGTGAAGCTTTTAATTAGGATAAGAATGCATTCTTAGTTTCATTTGTGTGTCATGGTCCCTTTTGTCTTTCAGAATATTTTAAGTGTCACAAATTCAGGATGTTTTTCCTTGCACAAGGCACCATTTTCCCATCAGCCTTAAGCTCAGAAAAGAAGGATGTTGACTTTCACTGTTGTTGGTATTTTTCTTTTCCTTTTTACATAGTAATACACAGTTGTGCATGAAGATGACAGAGTACAGTGAAAAAAGAAAATATTACTTATTGTTATTTGTTTGTCCTGTAATGTCTTTTTTTTTTTTTTTTTTTCGTTTATCTATATGAAATTCTTATAAAAATCAACACACACTGTGTTTACGATACTGCTTGAATTATCTTTCCTCTGGTGATTTTTCTTTTTTTAAAAAACCCNAAAAAAAAAAAAAAAAAAAAAAGCTAATGTAGCAAGTACATGTACCATTCATCAGTATTTGCATAACATACTTAAACAAGTAAACCACCAAACAATGTAGTGTGGAGCTTTGAGGTCATTATATCCTTGATCTTATTTATTTACTTTCCTGGTAAATGAAGGAAAGTTCTGCTGAAGAATTAAAAAACACATAAAAATTAACTTTTAATCAAAAACATTTAAAAATAAACCCTTTTTTTTACTATCTGTAAATGCATTTTTTTTTTACCATTGTTTATAAACATATTGAATAGCAAAACTAAAGGCATTTTGAAAAGCACAACTTTGTCCTAGTAAACACTGAGTTGGAAATACATTTATTTAGGTGAATGGCATTCTTTTTTGTAGAATGGGGAATAAAAACCTGCACATTCACCACACTACCAAAAGCAAGAGTCATAAACAAGAAGACATAATCTTTAAAGAAGATTTTCATAATCTGCATCATTTAATTTACAGTCAAGCCATCTATCTCCTCCTTTTAATATATTTTTTCTCACTTTACAAAACTTCTCAACAAAAATTCTAAATATTTTTAAATAACATACTAAAAAAAGTCTTCAGTAGTTATTAAGCTGTTTTTTTACTTCAAAACCCACACAATATCTGAAATTCAATAATGTATAACAAGGTTAGTATGGAAACTTATGAATACAAAAATTAAATAGCTCCTATATGGAGGTCAGATCTTTTCTCCCATTGAGTTGCTTACAGCCAATAAGGCAAATTTCTGTGCACCATTCCCAGGCATAAGTAAGAAGTTTCTATCAACACTTGGATTATGCTCCTGGAGTCTTCCTCCAAAGACAATTCCTGGACTCCTTTAGTGTTTCCTGTCTTACAAATCTGCTCTGGAAGATACAAGAAGAGTAGCAGTGTCTGGGTTAGTCATAGCCCAAAGGAGGGAAGAAACTTTTGATTTCTACTGACATCTTCATTGACATGTACTTGAGTAGGTAAAACTAATTTGTGCTTCTGGATCTAAAACCTGTAATAATGAATTTTATCACTAAGTTTAATTCAGCTATTCAAAACTCTTTTTTAAGGTGTTTCAGTACACATGGTAACATTATCAGGACTTTATTGAAAGGATTGTGCTTGTTCCTGCTCTCTACATGTGACTTATTTTTTTTCAATATGACACAGAACACTTGTTTATATTTAGAAGATTATAACAGAGACAAACACTTGAAGCTAGAAGAGTAATTAAGAAGTGCAATAGAACACTGTTCAAAAAGTAAAAAGGAAGGAGAAAAGACCTTTTACTGCTCCTGAAGCAAGACAGACTGTGATTTCAACTACTTTTTCATAAGAAGAAAGTAGAAACATTTTTCTAACAAGGAAGTAAGTCAATAGAGAATGTCAATTTCTGATGGTACATCTTTTTTTCCCATATTCCAGACACAGAAATGTTCTCTGAAGGAACATATGAGATCCCAGATCTTAAAGTAGGAAGAATAATTTTTGTTAGTTTTACTTTTGTAAACTATGGAATATACTAGCCTTTTCTGTCTTTATTCTGTATTATTTAATGCAAATGTGTTCTTTCAATCTTAAAATTTATTGTTAATGAAAGAATTGACACCAAGCATTTTCATACCTAAAAGTGAAATGACTCAAAAACCCTGCAATACCGAGGCATTTCCACAAGTTTCTAGTTTTCCAAAATATACCTTCAGAGTACTTAGAAGGTAGGAAATTATTTTACCATATAAGCAGCATAAGCCATCTTTCAAAGCACATTTCAAAAAAGCTAGGAGAAAAGGAAATACCCTCCAAAGACTTATCATTAGAGCAGCAAGGAAATTAAAAATATTTCTAAACTGTGAAAGAACTTGTGATGCTGCATAAGGCTTTGTTATCCATTTCAATTGCCTGGTATTGGACATCTAAAGTAGAGGTCATCATTTTTACTGTGTTCAGTAACATCAACAATTCTGTGAACATACCTGTCCTTCCCACAACATATACAGTACCAATTTTCTTAAACTTATGTGCTTCACTGTGGGGTTAGATGTTAGATCCTAGGGATTGTAGTCGTAGATATGCTCAGGAGCTAAAATAATACCAAGGCCTAACCCTGAACACAAGGGCAAGGAAGAACAGTAGAAGAGGGAGCTGGTAGATAAAGGAGGAACTGCAACAATAGAAGAGGGAGCTGGCAGATAAAGGAGGAATTGCAGACCTAGATAAACAACTGAGCAACCTTGAAGGGAACCAATGGACTGAAAGGATAAGACACATGAACAGCTCATGCAAAGAGAAGGTAGCCGATTAGCAAGTAGTTGCTAGGGAAGGTAGCCAATTAGCAAGTAGTTGCTCGCGTGAACTAAATTGCCTAACCTTTAAAAACGGAGCTTGTAACGTTAATAAACGTTCGACTTTGCATCGCATCGATGTGTCCTGTCGTTCCTGTCCTGAATGAGTAATGGAACTCGGCACTTCATGAATCTAGTATGACTTCACACACAGATATGTCCTGACAATACACCACAGCTGCAACACCAAGGGCTTTTTCTGTTAATATAGGTATGAGTTCTTTGCAAAGGGTAAACTACGATCATATATGATCTTATCAACTTGGACAGTTGTCGCTGTCCAAGTAGATATTCTACATTCCTGGATATTCCAGCAAATACTGGGGTATTCTGTATGTGCATAACTTTTGATGTAGTAAATTAGTGACTTCTTCTGTGACCGCACTTTACTGGGTAGCCTTCCTTAAAGTTACAGCTGACTCTTGCGATTGCTGTCTTCCCAAAGGTGATAGTCATTCTTTTGTCCGATGTGAATGGATTATTTTCTGATGTTCCTCAGTGATATGGTACAAAAAAAGAGCCTTTGTTTACACAGCACTTTGGCACCCCTGAGAAGTCATTCCATATATATGAACTAGACACAGCTTGGAAGCAGCCTCTGATTACTTGAACGTGGTCCCAGGAGCTGAATTAAATTACAAGATCTTGTCATTGGATTCCATGTCCATAAAGATCTAATTACACTGGAAATTCACTATGTGGTAGAAAACTTGCAGATACTCCTTTTCCAACTTGTTGTCAGTTGCTTGATTTCCCTTCAGAAGTGTCAGTGCATTTAGGGGTCTCTAGTAAGGGAAACTAAAACTATATTTTAATTCATAGCTGCAAATGAGGTTCGTTTCCTCTTGTGTTATTGGAAAATCTCCTGACTCAAAGCACATTTATATTAATATACACGCCTACATGCAGGTGTGCACAGTAAGTAACCTATGGTAAAGTGGAAAGTTTGCAGCTGAAAATTCAGTGTTACAACTACATTTCATTTACAACATAGTAACTACATGCAAGACACTAATTTTCAACTGTTTGCATGAGAAAAAACTTGTCCCAAGTGTGTCTTTTTATTGACCAAAAAAAGATTATTTCTTACACTTGAGAGTAAAGAGGAATAAATACAACCTTTGAATAACTTTTTGAAACCTTTTTGTGAAACCAAGTACAAACTGAAAATTTAGATGGTCAAAATTCAGTTCCTAGTGTTTTCCCAGCTCTTTCTACTGTGCATAATTTTCTTTCACCCACTTTAAATCATGTTTTTAATCTAAAGTTCAACTCTTGAAGTTCACAACCAATTCTGAGTTCTACAAGTTCTTCTTGTACAATGTCTGAACTTCCTGTGTATTAGTGTTAACAAGAGTCGTCATCAAGGTTTTCCTCCTTACTTTTTCTTTAAATACTGCTTAACATATTCTTAAAGAAATGTCAGAGGAAAGAAGTTATAGGACCAAACTATAGAATTACTGTTGCTTTTCGTGTTTTTGCATGTCGTCTTGCCACATTAAACCTGCTTGGGCATCAGTGTAACGCCTCAGTTAGTTTTGAAATTACACCTACATGACAAAAGTACATGTATTTTGCCATTCATTTATGTGTTAACAGAGTTGTAGGGAAAAATGTGATTAAAATGATCGCTCATATTCATGAAGAATAACGATAAGATTTCCTAAGGCTTTTGACAATGTCGATTTCCTTTGAAATAGGTTTTGTTTTGGACATAATTTTAGTACATCGTTACTCACAGTCTCGCAAGCAGTGCTTACCTCAGACAGAGTACTACACCAGTACGGTTATCAAAATAAGGTCTACATACATGATATTTCATATACAGACAGAGTTTGTCTATATTGGGGGCTGCATTATTAATTTTTAGATGCCATGGAGTGGAATTCTAAACTGAATGAGGAGTAGTGTCTTCATTCACTTCCCAGGGAAAATTAAGGACCTCGGGGATACCAAGCATGTGCACAGTAACACAGAAAATGCTGGAGTCATGAGAGAAATCTTCTAAAAAGTGTATGCCTAATTGTCTATCTCTGGATACTTGAAAGATTCATCACTTCTTTTATCATCTTTTTCATTTGTCAATATCTTAATCATGCAAAGTCAGAGTGGCTTGCAGGATTGGTTTCAAACAACATCAGCAGAAAAATTAGGCTCTTCATTTTCTTCAACTTGTGAAGGTGTTGCGTGAAAGGGGTAAAATGGTTTTGGCAGAAAATAATCCCCCTTGTGTTCTAACACTCCTCACCGAGGTGGAAGGCTAGGTGCAGCTAAGTTTAAATTCTGAGTGATGCCCAATTCAGCACTATCAGTCCAATTGCGCTTAATTTAATATGTATTAAACTGTTATGATTTGGATACACTAACAGTGGACTGCACCTTCAGTCTAGTCATGCTCATGAACTAGCACGGTCACTCTAGAGTCTTTGGTCACATTCAATGAGAAACCAAAATGACTAGCTACTTAAACAGTGCAGTTTATTTAAGCAACAGGTGATAAATACACTGTCTGCAAAGCACATGCAAATAAAAGTATTGTTAAGTATACAAAACACGTGACAAAGTTATAAACAATACAGCCTGGCTATAATGTAGGAAAGAGATTCTCTAGAGAGATTTCTAAGTTCCCCGAGGAAGCACTCGATATAGTCTAAGTCTTACCCAAAGGCGTCCCTATGGGGGCGAAGAAAGGCTCAACCTGTCGACTGGTCCTGGAAGTCAAAGGCAGTCTGTGGTGGAGTTCTCCTTGATGTGTTCACGGTGGTGTCTTCCCTGATATCTCCCCTTTCTTGAGCTATTTTTATACTATTTTTTACCTTCAAGGTGGAGTTTGAGTGACTTTAGTCATAAATACTTTTATTATGATTAGTGTAAAATACTCTCGCTTCACAATTAAAGGTATAGTTTATGAAAAATTCAGGGCGCAGACTCAAGGAAGAGTGGTCACACATTGGAGGTGGGTAGCCTTTGGGATGGAGGTGTGTTTTGGTATTATAATGACATTATAATGAGCAAAGTTCGCACAAAGGACAGCATTTCATCAAAATTCGACAAACTGTTGGCTCAGGATAGCAAGTATGCAGCTTATCAGTTTCATAGTACCATCTTGTTACCATATCTGCTGTATTATCACAGGGAGAGACCATGGACTCTGCATTCCACTTCACACCCCATGTTGCTTTGCAAGCAATATTGTACAGGGAATCGCAGGTGACGTGGTGGATTCTTCGCATACCAGCTGCGGCTGTATTCTACCCTAGAAACTTTTTGATTTTATACCTTTCCTTAATGTGTGAGCTATGCTGTATTTTTGATCATTTTAGTAATTATTCCACAGAAGGTCACTACTTTTTGTAACATTTCTGACTGATTCTATAGATAGATATTCTACAAAATTGGAGAATCATTATCTAATCAAGAATTACATTTTCCCCCTTTCTAAGGGGGTAAGTGAAAAAATCTCTACAGTACTGTATATTCTCACCTATCTGATTGCTTCATTTAAAATATATATATATATATACGTATATGTTAAGGAAAAACAGAGTGGTTTTTTTTTTTTTTTTTTATTTTAAACTTTCTTTGCACGTGCAGGAAACACATGGTACAAAACATTAAGTCCTGCTGAGTCAGCTTTCAGTCTTATTGCAGCACTGCTTTTTAAAGAGTACAACTTCAGCAGTGATGTTTCTAGACTGTACTTAATACCTCTCTTCTGTGCTCACTTCATCGGGATGCCCTCTTCATCCCCTGCCTCTGCTCTGGTTTTGCTTAGGAACTGAAACCATCCATTGGAAAGAAAAACTTAAATGTGTTTTTAAGGCTGTTTTCCTTTGGAACCATTTAAGTTGGTACTTAGAAGTCAGAGATGTCTAGCCCTTGCACTTTTAATAATGGGATATCAGCTGAGGAGGTCAGGTGGGGCACACCACACTATTCAATTACATTCAGCCACCAGCTATTGCCTCAGCAGCAGTGCCATTAACTGAATGGAATAAGCCAGTCTGCTAAGTGACAGGGAAGCCAGTGTAGTGACAGTGTTAAGATGTTCAATAAAATGCATCCTAAACCAAAGCAAACTTGCTCTTAACAATGCAGATATATTTGGGTTAAGGAAAACCAGAAAAGCAGCAAAAAGATTTTAAAGTGTTAAATAAGACACTGAAGTGTTGGTTACAACTGCACAGATATAGTTATTCAGTTCCTAGAGTATATCGTAGATCAAAAAGAGTGAAAAAAGGAGATGAGTAAAGTATTTTTATAAAATAAAGTATATATTTTATTATTTTCAAATAATTTACAATATATTTAGAATACTTGTTATGAGTGTTAGGTTTGTCCAAAATGTTTAGCCATTGGTTCTGTATGCATGGAACAGAATAACACAGATAAGTTTCAAAATATGATTTAAGTAGAGATTAATTGGTTAATGGAATTTTTTCAAGTGGGATCCTGCATTTACTTCCAATTGTGTTAGTTTGAAGGTGTCGGGTGTGATGTAAGACTTGGAAGAAAACAAAATCATTTTGTTTCTTTTAAAGAGATAAGACCATCACTTGCCTATCATTGAGAAATACATTTTAGCTAAAGAGAAAGCATTTAGATAACAAATATCAATTATTGTGATTTATTATACAAAATAAGCTGCTTCACTTGGGAAATTGCATATAGTCAACATTCCATTTTTAAGAACACACTTCTGGGGAAAATAAAAGTCTGTACATTAAGGATGCAGAGAAATCATACTACAGGTTTGGCTGCTAACTTCACAGAAGAGATTAAGTTTCTCTCCCATCCAGTACATAGCATCAAAACAGTAGCATTGAATGGTCTCTCTAGATGTTTATTTACAAGTATATATTAACAACATAATGGGAAGTTAAATGAGCTATGTGGCGATGATATGCATAGGTTCAACTTTTTTAAACAAGGAAGAAAGAAAAACTGGAATATCCAGACAACAAAATGATGTAAGATTTAGAAAATTCTCTTCATGTAGTGTGACTCGAAGGGCTGAGTCATTTTGACTCCTTCAAAATTAAACAGTGCTTGACCAGGGTCTAAAACTGCCTGCAGCAGTAGAAAAATATGATACTACAGAGCCCATTAATGTTTCAGACAAAAGTACAAAAAAAAGCTGGAAGCTAAAGCCTCTGAAAGTCCTGGCTATTAAGTTATTTTACCATTAACCATTAAAACTACTTCCTAAGGGTTGTGCCATCTACTTGAGAGATTTCTTGGCTACATCTGAGAATGCCCCTAACTCTTACAGGTCCACATAACCCACTCTCATACTAGCCCATGCATTTAGGCAGGAAGAATCCCGCACTTTCCAGACATCCTGAAAAAGTCTTTCAGAGGAGAAAGCATGTGCCACAACCTCACTTACAAAGATTTGATCATAGGTAGCAGACACAACTGACAGAAAAGGAAAATGTATGATAAAGCGCCTCATTTACAAACTTCCTTTATATATTCATCTCACAGGATGTAGGCAACTCTTACCCTAGATGGTAGCAGGCTCCTTTTGCATTAATTTAATGCAAGGACCATAATTGACCTTAAAATCCCTTCTGAATTTTCTCTATTTAAAATTTAATCAGGTCATTTAATTGTTTCTGTCTGGTTCCCAGCACAAATAACTTCACAGAAAGCAACCAGTTAGCCTAATAAAATAGCCCTATTCAGCTGAATTGAATCATTCCTCTGACTGGCTTATTATTTCTGTATTCTACTTGTTGTAGAATGAGACTAGCTAATTATTATAGATTTCACTGAGATAAAAATAACAATTTCTAATAATTGATGTTGTTATTGCTTAAAGAGGAAATAAAGAATCATTTTTTTAAGTATGATTGATCAAAATCAGTTGTGGGGTTTGTACCAGTTATTGCTTTTTTTCAAATATATTTAATAAAGAGAACAATGGGTTCACTTAGAGGAAAGTGAAGAAAGCAAATTATTTACACCTACAATTTAATACAGATGCAACAGAAAGACAAGAACATGAGAAACAGATCCTTATAATAATGCACACAGAGGTAATTTTCAGAGTAATTTTTCCTTACCTATACATCATAAACAAACATAGGATAGAATCCAACAATCACTGAGCAATTATGCAATTATAGCATTAGCTTACATGTTTTTTGTGTATCATAATATGAATTAATAGTCTTTCAAATCTCTTGCAAGATCTTGGTGAGATAATCAGTAAAAATGGCCTGGTAATAAAAAGCAATTTTACGTTTTAAAACAAAACAAAACAAACTTATAAATGTGAAAGATATAATAAACTGGAATATTAAAATGTATTTGTAAATATACCATGAGATAACAAATATGTTATGTACTGAAAACCTCACCTCAGATATTTAAGACACACCATGTCTAATTAGGACTTGTGAGTAAATAACTACTTTTTGACTTGAGGTCAAAATGGTAAAATTTCCACAAAACTAACTATTAATTCCTTACGAGAATGTAGCTTTCTACTTGGACCTGAGTAGATTTACATAGAGCTGGCCACTGTAAGCCTATGCAGTTCAAGATTTCAGCATTAATCCTTGACTGTTGGCAATCAGAGCTCAGGTATATTTGGAACAACTTGTTTGAGACATTCTTTTTTTTTTTTTTTTTTTTACTATTACCTTATTACCTTTTTTTTTTTTTTTTTTTTTTTTTTTTTCTTTTTTTTTTTCCTTTTTTTTTTTTNTTCTTTCTTTTTTTTTTTCTCTTATCTCTACCTTCTTACACTCTTTCTTTCAAATCCTGAACAATACTTGTCTGCATGATTATTTTTAATTGAGTCCTAACATACATTCCTGTTGTTCTGTACTTTAATAAGGTACAAAGAGGTATGGGAAAAATTGCATCTAAAGTAAAAAGTCAGTACAAAATCTCATTAGCCACATGGTGTATCAAGGGAGATTAATTAAGCATAGAGATCAATGCTCATATTACATGTTGTAACAGATCCACAAATTTTGGGGAACTGGATGATTGTCATTGTTTTCCACAGGGCAGCCGATCATAAATTTATCTTAAAAGATGAAGAATCATCAAGAATGTTTTTTTTTTCGAAGGAGAGAACAGGAAAGTGGGAGAGGTGAGAGAGAAAATTGGTTATGTCTTGATTGAGTTTTTGTCAGCAAATTTGTGTTGCTGAATGACTATCTTCAGTGAAAGTGGCAAGGAATAAAATTTGATCTGAAGTGTTTAACACTGCTTTCTGTACATTCAGCTTATTATTTTCACTGTAATAATTCAATTATTCAGTAATCACTTAGAGTGTTGGAGTTGACAGAGGTCTACTTCACTCATTTTGTTATTATTCATATCATACATCACTATGCAAAACAACAGCCTGCTTCAGGTTATTCTTACGATATGATGCTAAACGTGTAGCTTCTCCAACCAAATTCAACACAAATAATATTTAAGCAATCAATTTTGATATAATAAAGAGCTGTAAATACTTATAACAAAATTGATTAAAATCTTCCTTTTTGCCTGAGACACTGTCAGATACCATGTGGTCTTGCAGTTATCCTTCCAGCTCTTAATAGGAAGAAGGCAATAATCCAATCAGTTCTGATCGCCACAAATGCCTGGGCTCAGACCTAGCCTGCCTGCTGTGATTTTTGCATGTCTGTGAGTTTTTCTGGCAAAAAGGCAGTATTAGTGCCTTTCTTAGCTCATTTCCTCCTGGGCTTTAAGTAAATGCTATGATTCCCTACAGGATAAGCATTTAGTTGAGCTGAAAAAACAATGTGATTTCAAATTAGCCATTTGTGGTGTTAGAGCTGGTTTTGATCATTATTTCCTATTAGGAGACAGAGTGTCATTTTGTGTTTGCTGCTAGATTCCAGTATTCAGGATTATAATGAGAGTTTTCCGATGCTTCTTACAAAACCCACAATAACTGGTGTGAGTAACACCAATACAATTTCATCTACATATTGTTAAACAAAATATTAAATGACAAAGTAGAGATTACTGGTCTTGTTCTTGCATTTAAAAGAGATACATATGGGACAAATATTGATATCAATATCCTGTTTTCAGGGCATAATAATTTCTCTATCACCAATTTATTCCTTAGTGTTCAGGGAGTTAAAGTAACAGAAGGGATTTAGCTTCCTTAGTGTTAGATATTTGAGCTACTCCCCTGAACTCAAACAGCTAAGGAAACAAATAGACACTTCTAGGGAACAATTCGCCTGACACTTTAGGGAATACATTAGGATATTATCTGATATTAGGAACTTATCTAAATTTCTGTTTCTTTCCATTGAAATGTCCTATTTTATGAATCTGTCTCCCTGTCCATTTCTGTCTGTCTTCAATCTGGGCCAAGCTAGTTTACTTCTAGGTTTTCTTCTGGATATAGTCAAATAATTCCCATAGGAAGATACCCAGAGGTTTTTTCATCTGGCTTCAGGCAGACATTATGGATGTATACCAAGCATGGATGTCTCCATTCTTCAACACTGCCTAGGGAGGTCACTGGCTCTCAAATGCCCACAGCTTCATGCAGCCTCACAGTATGAGGTCCTAAAGTTATTTTTGGTGAATTGTGAAATTTCCTCCCGTTATTTCAGGCTCTTTCAACTGAAAGCAACATTATAAATAGTATTTGTGTCTCACACTTACAAGGATACCTCTCAGATCTAGCAGAAGACTGTTATGCTACTAAGAAATGGCTCTGGAGAAGGCTGGTTTTCTCCTGAGGACAACTTTGCACAAGTACCTCAGCACCCTGTATTCTATCCCAGGTGTAATTCAGGAAAAAAGTATGGACAAAAAGTATAATGACTTGCTCAGATAAAAATCCTACTATGTAGACCGTTACATTTGGCAAGATGAATCCTAGACTGTATTTCTGAATTATACAGAAACTATTTTACAATGGCACCTACTCATTTGTGGTCCATTACCATCTTGGATGTAACATATAACACAAATTGAGTTGTTATGCATAAATGACAATCTTTTTCCACTAGTACCATTTGGGACTATTTCAGAAGATTACACTCCCCTCAGAGCTGTCTTTAGACAACTTAATTTTTTTTTCCTTTTTAAATAAAGGAGCCTTATAATTAGTGATGTTAGCAACAAAAAACTTGAAACCTATGTCTCTTGGACTTGCTTGCTATTTGGCTGATGAAACTGTCTTCTAGACCAGATGATGATTACACAAAAATTATGGGTTTTAACTCTATTGTATATCTTTAGGTCTTTCCACAGCTTCCAAAATCTTTTAAAGAGTATTCTGCTACTTTTCACTAGTTTAAAATGTTAACTTAATTATGGATAGAATTTTAGGGAACAAAAAGAGAATAAAAATGAGATCAAAAGTATACAAAATCAAGCTGTATCTCTGCCTTGAATGCCAAGTGTAGCTTTGGTTATCCCATCTCAAAAGGCTAAGCCTGGAAATCACTCAGGAGGCAGTGAAGAAGATGATCAAATGTTGGAAAGGTTTCTGTATGAGACATGACAAAATAGGCTTCTAACTTAGCTTGAAGGGAAATAACCAAAGTTAGATTAGCTAGAGATCTCAAAAATTATCACTGTCAAACAGAAAGAAAACAACGATCAATTAATTACATTCCTTTTTAGCAGAAGGTTGAACTATTAGTTGGAAAATGTAAAATCCCCAAGCAAGCAACCAAAAATCCCCCTCCAAAGCCAGTAGTTCTTCTTAGATAATATAATAAGGTGTGGAGTTCCCTAGGATGTTGTGGACATTAAGTTTTGCTTGGATTCAAAAGAACACAAGTTGATACAGAAAATCCACTGAGGCTCATTATAAAAATGCCATTTCTGACTCAGAAAGCCTCAAGCTATTGAAGGCTGGGAGAGCACACTCTCCAGTGTGGGTTTGTGTTCCTATACTCTTCCACAGGCATCCACTGTTGCCCACTGCTGGAAATAGTGTACTGAGCAAAATGCTAAAATGCACTTTTTAGCCTAGCTCATTATGACTGTTCCTGTGTAAAAATATATTAGACTGTTTGTCAGTAGGCAGCTTGTCAAAAGCTAAACTGCTTTTAACACTACTTTCCAAGTCTATAATTTGTTTGGGATTTTATTTTTTGTTTTGTTGTTTGTTTTTTTTTTTTTTCCCCAATAAACTAAGCTGTAATTACTTCTTAAATCAGAGATTGCTATCACTCTAGAATTGGTATGACATATTTTTCAGCCTTAATTCAATCGGTTCCATAGTTTTCACTTCTTTGTGCTCTTGGTTGTTTAAAAGTACGCAATTTCTATGCTTTATATATACATGGCATGCATTGCTATTCAATATAGCTTCATTCTTAAGATTCCGTTAGTTGAAACAAATGCAACCTATTGAAGCAGGTTTCATAAGGTACTTCATAATTAGTTACTGTCAAAATAAGAATTAAGTTCTTGTCTGTTGTTTGGCAATGCAAAATGAGCCATGGTTTATATTTTCCCTATGGAAACTTTCATTGTTTTTATTTTAACTGCTCTAGTCTCCTGTTCAAGATATTGTTTTGGTTTGTTTAATCTCACAACTAAACACTGTTCAAAATCAGTTTGAAATATGAAGCCTGATACAGATCTGGTCTGATGCACTGAGGCATGGCCTTGCATAGCACGATTGGTTCCAGCACCTGCAGAGCACTGCTGCCCCGTAAGCATGTCAGACAGTCCACAGTTAATTGATGAATTATGTTAATATTAATAGAGAAGGGTGCAGCATCACTGAATATTTACTTATCTGAGGAAGAGAGATGATATCATAGATATAATATAAACATACAATTTAGGACTAGAGGAATAGGTTAATTTAATATCATCATATTCCACATATCCTTTGGGAAAGTCTGCTCAAAATCTCATTGCTTAAGCACCATTACAAAAACAATTACACACTTGTGAACATTATGCATTTGTCAGAGTTCAGTTCAATCTTTTCATATGTGTATGTTTACACATATACAGGCATGCTTATGGCTTTCATTCTTTCCCTGTTACTGTCCATTTTTCTTCTCTTTTTTATATTTTTCATACTCTGTAGATCAGTTTAGAATCCATTGCAACACTAATGAGAAGAAATGTATTGTTCTTTCGTAGGAACAGGAAAGGAATAATACCTTTTATATGAAACTAATAATAATGTGGCACTTGCCTCCTGCTATTACATGAACTGAGAACTGAGAACTCATTGATATGACATTGATATGTATATATTAACCAAGGTAACACATCAGAAAACAACAATAAGTAATTAAAGTAAATCTACACACATACAGACAACTGTGGGAAATTAAATCCAGATTTACAAAAGTAGATTAGTCTCATAAAGATTTCCTTTGCCAAAGGCACAGAAGCATAATATCACATAAAGATGTTATTTCTTACAGGGAGCAGCATTTAAACAGCAAAGTTCATAGGTTTCTTTAGACACGGTAAATGGAAAAAAAATGAAGTGAGAAGAACTCAGGAGTGAGTGATCTTTTTGTCAAAAACAAAAAAATCAATGTTATTTATTCCTACTAGGTCTCCTTGTTCTTTCTTTTTTGAAATAAGTAAAATAATTTTCTCTAAAAAGATTAAAAGGCAAACACTGAAGTTCCCATTCATAAATTTGGTTGAATAAACTGACTTGCTGATAGAGGTCTACTTAACTTCAGTTTCAGAAGCTTTGTTTTATGTTTCAAGATTTAATGAAGACTAATCCCTCTTCTGAAGTTTATAAAGAGCTGGTAAAATATGGTAGTTTTCTCTTTCCATGCCTTCCCTCATGCTGGTTGCTGCTCACGTATTTTTTTCATCATGACTTCCGCTGAATGTAACTATCTTTAACAAAAGGAGTTTTTTACCTTTCTTACAGTTATTCTTGAATCTCTTTCAGAATGTGTTCTTGTATCTCAATAAAGTTAGCTCTCCTGAAGGAGTTTTAATCTTGTAATTTGTATGTACTGTGCTATATCCTGGGGTTAGAGTTGAAGAAGCTTGGAAAATATGATTTCACAACCATTTTTTTCTTTAAAGTAGACTTTGTCAGAGATTTCCAATTTTAAAAGCCCATACCAAAAAAAAAAAAAAAAAAAAGGGTTCATTTCTAATAAATTGTCTAAAACCATATTCATGCCATTTCAATTACATCTTATTCTACAGATACATTGCCTTAAAAATATGCCATTTTTATATTTTTAGAGTATAGGAAAATACTAGGACCTTGATGTAAATTTTCAGAACTGGGTTATAATTTCAGATGTGTCTACTTCTGATAATTTTTCAGTTATTGTGAAATCTCTATATTTTACATTTAAAGAATGTTTCATTAGCAGATGGAATGTTGAGGCCATTGGAATTTGCAGCATTTTATACTTATATTGGTCAAATAAAGATCTCAAAATGTTTTGAATACTGAAAATACAGAAAAATTGCTTTATTCTCAATCTTTAAGACTTCTTAAGGCAGTAAGAGCATGTATGAAGAATGCTAGTGAAGAATCTAGTCGATGATTGACTATAAGCCATGTAACGTGACAGAGAAAGAGAAAGTCTAAGAAATGGAGTCACAGAGAATCTAGAACTATAGCTTTTTAATTCACTATAGTAATTTTGTTAGAGGGGAACTATCATTAAAAAAAAGGACATTTTTTTCTTTAATTAACACTTTGCTTCCCAAAAAAATCAATACTGAAGAAAAGATGGTTTACCCAAAATGTTTCATTTGTATTTTCTTTTAGTCCACCACAGTTATGAAACACTGTGTCTCATTAGTGACTGGTGCTGAGAAAGTTTGCTTTTTGTGTTTGTTTTTTTTTTTGTTTGTTTGTTTGGGTTTTTTTAGTGTTTGTTTTTTGTTTTTTTGTGTTTTTTTTTTTTT
>VXBH01003953.1:186671-206269 GCA_013400035.1 Rynchops niger | reverse complement strand
AAATTAGTTTTGGTGCCTTGACTTCTTGTACTTCTAGTAATCTTGAGATTATATCTTGAAGGAGTAGGAGGAAAAAATAAAAACTTTCCTAATGGATTTTTTTTTTTTTTTTAAGATTTATTATCTTCCCTTAATCAACATGTGCTATGACTGGTAATGCTCTTTGATTCAGCCTGGTTCCCTTGTGTTCGCCGATGCTTTCTGCCTGACCTGAGCAGTTGTCCAAGGTACTGAAATCGTACCGATAGCTCAGCCTGTCCAGGGATGTTTACACCCGCACCTGGTTTGGACATGATCTTTTGTTTTCTCCACTAGCATAACATTTTCCTGACACGATCCCGTTTTTTGATTTTTCCTTCACGAGGGTAAAGAATAGTTGTTTGGATTAGCTATATTTCCTACATAAATTTCCTTCAAAGTACTGGATCATTTTCAGATCCAGGAAATGTGCTGGTTAAAAAGCTCTCTTATTACTTTGGAGGTCAAATTCTGCCCTTCTACAAACAAAATTCCAACAAAATAATCTCATGCTACTTTAATATTGATTTGTACATGTAACAATAGAGAAATCTGTCTTTGTAGCTTTGCACATTTCTTTAAAAAGAACATTATTTTTAAATAATTTGTCAAAAGTAAGTTTAATCATAAAAAAAAAACCCAACAGACAAACAATCCCCTAAAAAAGAAGATTCCCTCTGTTCTCTTCTTACACAGCATTCAAATACTAAAGTTTCATCTGTGTGCAACGTACCATTTCAACAATATAGTGCATCAGTTTAATACATTAAAGAATGTACAAATACATATCTGTTATCATTGATCTGATACATTGAGTGAGACACCAGGAACTAATATTAAGTAATTTAAGTGACAACCAAATTAAAGACAAAAATGTCAAAAAGAAAAAAAAAAAAAAAGAGAAAAAATGCAGCATCATAATTTAAATTACACTGATATAATTGTTCTGTACTTTCCAGATAAGAAAAGTGGTTTTGTTTTTGTTTTAATACAGTTCATATCTCTTGTATTCAAAATATGAAGATATTCTCTAGAAGTTATTCTTAAAAAAATAGTACTAAAATTTATCGCATATGTTCTGCACAGTTTATTGCATCTTAATGCTAGAAAATAAATACATGTGTAGATGAGTTTTCATATGCCATAGCATGGCTCATTCTGACAGTGGCACAGTATGGTTCATTTTTAAGCTAATGAACAAAAATACAGTCATAGAAAAAGCATTGGAGCTTTAAAATTCCACCTGCCTGAAAGCAAATGTTACTTTGTTTTGAGAAAACAGTGTTATACAGTAGAATTCATTGCCTCCATCAGGAATTTTTAATACTTCATTATTAAACATAGTAAAATCAGGGGTGTACTTACATATTCATGTGTATGTACGCACAGATAACATATGTTGGACACTTTAAGACTGTGTTCTAGATTGATAAAACTTTCTTACAGAAACATTTTTGCCTTGTAGTCCAGAATTATTAAAGGGAGCTTTAGGCATGGCAGAAGAAAGATCATATTAGGCAATGAAACTCTTCTCAGAAAGAGGAATAATAGGAATAGGTGAGACTTTTGTACATAGTTGCCAAGGAAAACAGACTGTCCTGGTTTGGGGTGGAGCAGAGCCAACTTTCTGTTCAGTGAGAGAGGCTCTTGCTTATACTTGTTGCTGTGGCAATCAGGGTCAACAGATCTGGGTATTTACCCTGTGGAGGGGTGTTGCGTGAAAAGTGGCCAAGCGGTTTTGGCAGAAGATAAACTCCCCTTGTGTTCTAACACTCCTCACCAAGGTGGGAGGTTCGGTGCGGCTAGGTTTAAATTCTGAGTGATGCCCAATTCAGCACTATCAGTCCAATCACGTTTCATATGTATTAAACTATTACAATTTTGATACAATAATAGTGGACTGCACCTTCAGTCTAGTCGTGCTCATGAACTAGCACGGCCACTCTCCAGTCTTTGGGCACGTTCAGTGAGAAACCGAAACGACTAGCCACTTAAAAGGTGCAGTTTGTTTAAACAACTGATATATAAGTTCTTAGGATTTCCGGTAATAAATACACTGTCTGAAAAGCACGTGCAAATAAAGGTATTGTTAAGTATACAAAACGTGCAACAAAGTTATAAACGACACAGCCTGGCTATAAATGTAGGAAAGAGATTCTCTAGAGAAATTTCTACATCCCCAAGAAAGCACTCTGTATAATCGAAGTCTTGCCCAAAGGTGTCCCTATGGGGGGGGGAGAAAGACTCAGCCCGTCGATTGATCCCAGAAATTAGTGACAGAAATTCTTCGCAGTGAAGTCTTCCCTGACATCCCGTCTCTCTTGGGCTATTTTTATACTATTTTTTTATCTTCAAAGTGGAGTTTGAGTGACTTTAGTCATATGAACTTTTATTATGATTAATGTACTCAAGGAGGAGTGTTCGCACCTCAGGGACGGATAGCCTCCGGGATGGAGGTGTGTTTTGCTACATTGTAGTGAGCAAAGTTCACACAAAGGGCAGCATTTCATCAACAGTTGACGAAATGTTGGCTTGGGTAGTGTGTAGACCGCTTATCTGTTCCGTAGTACCATCTCGTCCCCATATCTGCTATTCATCACAAGGGAAGGCCACGGAACAAGCGTGTTCCACTCCATCCCTCGTGTAGTTTCACAAACAACCTTGTACAGGGAATTGCAGATGTTGCATTCTTCGTATGCCAGCTACGGCTGTATTCTACCTTAGAAGCCTCTTGATTTTATGACTTTCCTTAATGTGTGAACAAAGCTGTACTTTTTTATTCTTGGCCAATTTAGTAATTATTCCACAAGGGGTTGCACCTGTGAGGAGGAGTGGACAGGACAGGTGACCCAAAACTGACCAGTAGGGTATTTCATCCCATCTGCCATGCTCAGTACAAAAGCTGAGAGATAAAAGGCTCTGGGGTGTCTTCTTCAATGGTCAATGTCTGAGGAGGATACCCTCTGTTCATCTGACGCTGGGCCTGATCCGCGGGTTCTTGAATCAAGATATGGAATCCAGTTCCCATCCATTGCTTAGTCCAGTCTGGAACTTCCCCAGTGCCTGCAAGGGACATCTTCCTGGGAACTTGGTAATATTTTATATATATATAGTATCTATTTTATTATTTCCTTTTTATGTTATTATTAATATTTCATTAAAGTAGTTTAGCTTTTTCTGAACTCATAAATCTCTTTATTTCTCTTGCTCCTTTGAGCAAGAGGTGGAGGAGACCATATGTCATCTTGTCATTGGCCAACACAGCCTAAGCCGTGACACAGACCAAAAAAGTATTTGGGGCAACTAAACTTTAGACTCAAATATTCATCATTCAAAATGCTATTTTTCTTTGCATTTCACTCTTGTTTCTAAATCTCTAGGGTTTGTGGTGCCATTAAAATTAACAATACTTTCTTTAAGGTTTGGTAAGAACCTGGAAATAGCAAATTGAAAGAATAGGTTGAATCCCAAAACATGGAAGAAATGTTCTGAGTTATTAGAACAGAACAAAAATTTTGGGAAGTAGCTTGTTTAGAAGAATATAAATAGAAAGTAAAGGGAATGTATTGTTTAAAATGTAGACCCAAAATGATGGACCTTAGCTGCAGTTTTGGAAACTACTGCTATGAGAAAATTATAGGAAATAATTCAGTAGAGTTGTGAAGATTTTATCATATGGCTTGGACACAGTAAAGTGGTAGTATTAGTCATTGCTCTAAAACCTGACCTTGAAGTAAGAGGTGGAAAGCACCATAAAACCTTGAAATAGAGGGTCTGCTTGAGACATTGAAGACAGAAGTGCAAGGAGTATGCCAGAGTTATTGCTGAAGAACAGGGTGAAAAAGACTTGCTTTTTCATGAGCTACTTTTTTTTTTGTCATAAAATAGATAAAAAATTTTGTCAGTCACTGTAATCCCAGTAAATATGTATGGACACTAATGGAAATTTCCTTTTATAAACCTACATTTACAATTAACCAACTTATATACCTAGGGGTAACTAATAGAACTCCACAGATAAATAATTTAGACAGTAGTTCATACTCATAATTGCTTTAATGTGTGTTCTAATGAATTCTCCTGTATGACCTCATAACATTCAGGTGCGAAAACAGTTGCATTGAGCACAGAACTTGGGGCCCTTGGACTTGGATATCATTCAAATGCCCAGGGAGCTGTGGAGTACCCATATCTGCATTGCACTTAGTCATGCATGCCTGTTGTCTAGAGCAACCTATAATTACCCCACTAGAGTAAGAGAAAGTAAATACAAACTTTCACAAGTTTAAAAATAGAGGAGGATACCAACAGCTATTATTCAGTGCATTGAGTGGATTTAGGAAATGCTAGTGATGGAAAGGAAAGCTGAAGTCCACACGCTGTACATGTCAGGGAGCAACAAGGGCCAGCTGCCTCCTTAGGGATTGAGGAGCCAGGAACCCGAGAGGGCTCCCCATAGAGTGTGGCAAAGTAGGGTCTGGCAGCCAGGGCCTGTCTACCACCCCAGCTAAGAGCAGGGCAGCCAGGAGGCACCAGGGCAGCCTCAGCCCTGGGCATCAGGCACTTCCCTGGGGACAGGCTGAGGCTGGGCTGGGATGTGGGCCTGTGGGAGGTCTGGCTCAGCTAGGTCCAGGGCCAGGCAGGTGTGTGGGGAGCTGGAGACTGGCCTTGCTGCAATTTTGCTGGGGCAGGGGCTGATGGCTCCAGGGGTCTGACATGAGTTCCTGAGATGTGAGCAGAGTGGAGGGAGTTCTGGGGGGTAAAAATGAGGTTCTTGGCCATGGACAGGTGGGGAAATCCCAGGGTGATGGGCAGGGACAGTCAAGGCTAATGGTGTCCTCAAAGCCCTGACAATGAGCCTGCAAAAACTGATGCATTTGGTTTTTTCCAACCAAGTCTCCCTTCAAAGATGATGGCACTATTTTTTGTAAATAAACTTAAACTTGTTCAATTGGGCACTTTGGGCTTAAGCTAAGATTTAAGTGCTGCTTTATTTTGAAATACAATGTTAGGTCTTGAGGGAGTTCTGTGTGTTTTTTTTACCAAATCACTCATCAACAAGCAATCCGTAACTACTCAAGTCTCCCATTGGTGAATCCTAACACAAAGCAGCTGCAATGATGCATGCTAGATCCAAATAATTTTGTTACTTCCCTTCAGAGGTGTTTATACAGTAATTTGCCTCTCCAGTATGTCTGCTTGTATACAGGATGCTTTTTATACATGCTGTTATTAATCACTTAATCAAGAACACTATTTGTACCTGCCAGAATTTCATATACTTATTTTGGTGGGGTGGGGAGGGAGGAATATGCATAAGTTTTACTGGAAGTTCCTTCTTTTTACTGTACTCCAAGGAGAAAGAACACAACAGATAACACAAGCAAGCAAGTATTCTGGGCCAGGGCTTCAGCTGTAACAAACTGGCAGAGATTAATTCTATGCCCAGCTGCCTCTAGTCTCTGTGGGCCACCTTGGCAGCTATGCACTGGTGTAGCACAGGGATGCTCCTGTCACTCACTGCTAAACACAGAAGATGAAGTAAGTAGAGTTTGGATCATGGAAGCAATATATTTTTTTTGCAAACAAAGTGTCAGATTTTCATGATTCATTTGCTGTAAGTAGTTTTTTTTTTGGTTGGAGTTTTTTTGGTGTTTTTTGGTTGTTCAGGTTTTTTGTCCGGCAGAAGGGCCAAAATATGTAGCTCCATATGTATTCATGGCATGTATCTCTAGCTTTTGCCGCCTTGATTTCTAAATATGCACACACTGATGTACACAAGACAAAAATTGCTATGGTGGTGTGGTTTTTTTTTTAGTGAAAACTTGTCTATACATTGCTTTGCATGCAACTGGTTAAATCAGTAATAATCTCAGAAAAGGACAAGATCAGAGCAAAGGAAGTAACAAGCTGAGAACCAGATGTTACTACTACAAATTTAATTTTAGAGCTGTGTGGACAACATCATTTGCAAAAATAAAGCTGATGCTGTAAGGAAGTGCAGTTTAGAAGTAGGAAGAGAGCTAACAAAATAGGATTATACACTGCAACTACTGAAATCTCATTCACTATAAATGAACTGATTTGCTTTAACTGGGTCTACATGGCCTTTCAGGGTGACTTTGGCTAGATAGCGAAAATGTGTTTTGGGACCAGTGAGCATTAATTTACTGTTTTCGGTTTTGTTATTGTACAAAATTAAATATGTGCTCTAACCCAAATTGATTCTCGGACGACTCTGTTCCAAAATATTTTCATAATCATTGTTGTGGGATTTTTTTAGTTTTCACTATCGTCTATTCCCTATATAACACTTCTCAAGCAATGAGTCCTTCATTAGCCCTATTTAACAAATCCCAAAGTGTCAAACCATTTGTACCATATCGGCAACACTAATTCTTATAAGAGGTGCAGCTCCTAGCATTCTAATAGAATGAAATCCATTAGGTATTCTGTCATCCTAGAAGTTTTTTTTTCAGTTCTTTACTGGAGCTGTCTGTTGGTCCTTGTGTTGCTGTCAGTAAAGTTTTAATGTCAATGAAGTTTTAGACAATCAGAGCAAAATACTATTTTAACTTACAATCCGTGAAAAAGGTAGAAAAACTGTGATGACATTTTTAAAGGTTTCTGAATAGTTATTTTTCAAAAACTATTTTAATTTACCTATCATCTCATTTTTGTGAGAAGAAAATGTTTGTGTTGACTTTTGGCTTCTTTTAATCTTATTTATCTTTTTATCATGTTCATTCCCTTTTTGATTTTTTTTTTTGAATTTTGCATTTTATTTCCTTAAAAATTTTGAATGAATTAATAGAACCAAGTTTTATACTTTTTTTTTTTCTTTATTCCAGATGTTTATGCCTATTCTCTCACATGCATTTCTTACAGAGGAAGCCCATCTTCATCCTTCCTCCATCATTACTGCGTCTTCACCTCTGCCCACTTTCGTTCAAGCATTTTTTAAACACATTCATCCTTTAGTAGAAACAAAATGCAGAGAGCAGAACCAAATTTTGAAAGTATCAAAGGGACTTTTTAATCAAACAGAAAAATGTATGTTGCTTCATCTATAACATATTTGCTATTTCTTAAATTTAAAAACATAATAATGATTGAGGAATAGAGAGCTGTAATAAAGTTTGACAAAAAATGAAAGAATGACATAACCAAAGTGACTCCGTAATCAAATTGCTCAGTACAGGCTAGGTTTGTGCGGCTAGGGAGACACACAGCTTTGCTGAAAGGGACCCGGGGATCCTGGTAAACAACAGGCTTAACATGAGTCAGCAGTGCATCGCTGCAGCAATAAAGGTAAATTGGATCCTGGGCTGCATCCACAAGGGTATTACTAGCAGAGGGAGACATGTGATCATCCCACTCCATTCAGCACTCATCAGTCCATATCTGGAGTACTACATCCTGTGCTGGTCCCCGCGACTCAAAAAGGACAGACTGGAGATGGTCCAAAGGAGGGCCATAAAGATGATCAAAGGATCGGTGAACCTGACAAATGAAGGAAGACTGAAGGCATGAGATCTTTTCTCCCTGTAGAAGTCTCAGGGAGGATGTCATCACAGTATTGCAGTACTTCAAGAGTGGCTACAAAGAGGATGGAGGCTCTCTTTACACAAAGAAACACTGGAGATTTTCAAGATGCAACTGGACAGGGTACTAGATAATCTCATCTAGGCTCTGTTTCCCATGAAAGGTTAGACCTTTTGATGTTTTTTGATGTCTATTCCAACCTGGGCTGTTCTATGATTATCTGAAATAAATGCTTTACTTTATTTTCTCACTTATTGTCTCCCAGTTCTTCCTTTTTGCTCTTTTTCTCAACTTCCCAATAGGTTAAAAAAACCATTGATTTGAAGAAGCTTCCTTTTTGTAAACCTTCTTGTCATTACAAAAGCTATTTCAAATTTCTACATGAGGTTTTAAGACATATAATTTTATTTAAAATCTACTATGAATTCATTTGACCTGTTGAATAATGCATAATAGTGAATACTGATCCAACTGCTAAGCTGACCAGTCCATTGTGTTAGAGGAATGTTGATTAGGTAAACAGGCTGTTAATGCTCAACACAATGTAGGACAGTCTGATGCAAACTACTCTCACACCTATGTAATATCTCACATACTAAGAGGCAGTAGCATCATGACTTGAAGGACATAATCCTTGCTCAAATCGTTTGCTTTTCATAATTTTATAGGTAGTGACATCAATATTTTTAATCTTAATTTCTTTTGCAAACTCATCTTTTCAAATATGTGTTTTCAAAGAAAATAAAAACTTTTGAATCCCTTCATTACAAAAATCAGTTATGACCAAAAATGAAACCTCCAGTCTAGTAACAAAGGGAAATTTGGGGAACATCCTTAATTTTTACATTGGCAAGTTAAATGTGCGCAACCTTTGATAATTACCTATATGCTAACATAATTTCATGGAAGTAAAACTTTAAAAAAGGGTGAAATAAAGAACTTCGAATGAAGGAACAAAACCTTTATTATTGTCCATATAACCTGTATTTCCCTCTCCTTGTACATAGGCTACAAGATATTGACAGGGTTATTGGCAGTTCGTTGTAGAAGTCATGAGGAAACGAAATAAAAGAACTTTTTAATATACGCAAATAGGGAGTTTTTAACCCCTGAATCCTTCCTCTTTTTCCCTATCAGTCAGGACGTCTGTGTGATTTTCAGATATGTCTTAGTAACTAATTTATTAAAATCAACAATGATTCTGAGCTTTTGATAGAAAATGCTTATTGGTGGATCCTGGGTAAGCCTTGCAATTTTCATTTAAGAAAATGCTGGGGTTGTCTTCTGCCAGCAAATTGCATTTCTAACAGTAGCAGGAGATATGGAGGACAAGAAGAGGATGCTGTTTATTCAATTAGTCATCCCTGGAATTAGTCATTCCTTCATTCAACATTAAAAAGTTCTTTTCCCTACTGTTAAAAATGTACTGAGAACAGGGCAGATCTCAAAACAAGGAAAAAAAAAAAAAAGTAAAACAAAAAAAGTACTGTTCACAAAACAAGCAGGTTATATTACTTTTCTCCTGAGGTGTTAATAGCAGCAGACTACAGTCAAAATTTTTCAAAAACATCAAGATTTTCATCAAACTTCATAGAGGTTGGAAAATGTAGTTTCTCAGTGGAAAAAAGATTGTGGAGGGCCTTGAACATGAGTCAAACTTTTGAAAGGCGGGTAATAAAATGGTTACTTTTTAATGTCATTTTTGCTGTCAGAATGTCCAAATCTCAGAACAGCAGGCATTTTTTCTTTTTTTTTTTTTTACTTCAAAATAGTGAACATTTCAAAAAGTTCTGAACCTGTCTTGTCAGACTTCTCTGACTCTGGGAAATGTAATATTTTGTTTCTCCACTGGAAAAAAAAAAAAAAATACAACTGGGCCATCCAACAAAGACTGTCCTTCATAATTAAGAAAGAATAATAATAGAATGCCATTAACATTGGCAGTGTTATCCAGATGTCAGTGTTCCACTGAGGTATTAACACACTGCAATTATTTATAGTATTTCAAGATATTGGTCAGTTTGCAAAAGATCATCTTAAACCTTCAGAAGTTTTCATTTGGATTTAAAGATTGTTGTGGTTTAACCTCCCACCAAGCATCTGCTCACCCACTTCCCCTTGCTCCCACAAGGGAGAAGAGGGAGAAAAGGAGGGGAGAGGAAAAAAACCCTCATGGGTTGAGACAAAGACATTTTAAAAGTAACAATAACAGAAAAGGAAAAATAACAATAATAATAATAAAAATAATAGCAATAATAATATTACCACCAGACATTCTCACCACCACCTGGTGAATTGGTACTGTCCTGAACAGTAATTGAGGATTGCCAGCTCCTGGCTAAATGCCATTAATATACTGAACATGAGATCTATGGTATAGAATACTTCCTTGGCCATTCTGTCGTTCTCTCTATTCTTCTATGGGAAGCTGAAAAAAAAGTCCTTGAATAATATAAACATCACTTAGCAACAACTAAAACCAGTAGCTATTATTGACATTCCTTTCACAGCAATCACTAGAAAGAGAAATTAACACTTTCCTGGCTGAAACTAG
Organism: Rynchops niger; assembly: GCA_013400035.1. Classification (NCBI taxonomy): domain Eukaryota; kingdom Metazoa; phylum Chordata; class Aves; order Charadriiformes; family Laridae; genus Rynchops; species Rynchops niger. Next base: position 196,152 of record VXBH01003953.1, on the reverse strand, counting down.
GACAAAGATATAATAACTAGATAATACATGTGTGTATTATATTAGATACAGTACACACATGAACAATTTGGCAAGGAAATCTTGCTGGCTGATAATCTTATTCAATCAGTATCATCTGTGACTACTATGAAAAGATACGGATGACCACAGACATGTATCTTGAGCCTTGTGACAGAAACCAAATTAAAATTATTAAGCAGAGATCATAAATACCAGGAAAGTCTGTTTAAATTTTATTGGAAGATGATTCTAATGTGAGAAAAATGCAAAATGTAACATCTGCTAAGAAGCAAGAGGATTTTGCTGTTTTTCAGATATGCTATAAGGATATATATGCAATACATCCTTCATAACCAATTGGTCAGAGATTGCACTTTGTAAAAGATGTTTTTCACTTTTACAACTTCAGTGAGAACTTAGTGCAACTAAGGTGAGAACTATATATGTGACGCTAGTTTTAAAAAATGAAAAATGGAGGAAGGATATTGGTATGTGAGGATTTTTGAGCCACGGAGACAGCACGTAGGAAAATTTTTAAAAGATGTGTTCAGTCTTTATTGAAGACTGTTTCTTTATTGTAACTATGTCCCATAAGTTTGAATAAATTTCTCTTAACACTTTGCAACATTTGGACCAGCAGTGACAGCCCTAGAAGAAATCTGAAAATTCTTCTGACAAGCATCTTATTTGTTCCTTCTGAGGGAGTTAAAAGCACTGGAAGCTATATTCTTGTGATGTCTCTTTTTGTCTTTTGTTTTTTGTTTTTTTTTTTTTTTTAAGTTTTGTGTGTGGTCTGTTTGATTGCTTAAGTCCAAATAGAGAGATACTAAATTTGAAACTAACATTTAAAGTGAATGAAGTACCAAAAAGATTAGGACATATATGTTATCTCATATTAAATAACTCACAAATCTAAGGGACTGGTTTCCACATTTGCAACTTTATTTTGAAAGGAAGAAGCAATTTTTTTTTTTTTCCTCCCAGTCAGAATAGTGATTAAAAAGAGAAAAAAACCAGCAAAAACTGTGAGATCAATGGAAAGTACAGCTATAAAAATATGCACACTTGCCTTATTGAACCTATTTGTCTGATGTAGGAAAGGTAGCTGAGCTTACATATTGCTTCATGGATATTTTATCAATTAAAAAGTTCCATTTACGACACAATACTTTGGTTTTCATCCTGGTTCATCTTTATTTTCAAGTCTAGATTCTGTTTAGTTCAGATTGCTTTACTCATTTCTAATAAAATCTTAATCGGTCTCTTTCAGAATCCTAAGCATTCTTTAAATAGCAGTCTTACATAGTTACATGTGTATGTATATTTTGTTGTTATTGAAATCACATTTTTTCAGATGTTGAAAATGTACTCTGCACAGTAAATAGGTTTAAAAGACCTCACTTTTAATTCAGATGTTAGCTCTAAGATTACTGGAGCTGTTTTGAGTAAGCAATTTTGCAACTGAAAAGAGAACTCTAGGGGATGCTAAAAGTAAAAAAGGCTTAAAAAGTAATTTTCCTTTCCCCTGGAATTTTGTAGGTTTTCAAATTGTCTTGTTCATCAGGGTGAAATGATGAACATCTTCACAAAAAATGTGTGTGAATGAAAGTCTGAGAAACACTCCTAGACAATCCACCCTTGGAGCAGCCAGCCAGGTAGGCAGAACACGTAGCAGGGCTGAGAAAGTGATTTGAACTCCGGTGTTGAATACCTTGGTTTCTCCTTTTTGAAACTCTACATGCTAGCATGATAATTCTATAGTTAGATCACTCTTCCTGGCTGAAGAGAAATTCACTTACATATTCCAAATTAGGCAGTCTTTTGTACCAAATTGTGTGGGATCAAAAAATTGCTTTGTTACCCAATGTTGCATCTTATATTTGTGAAAATCTTCCTGATTAAAAGTTTAATTGAAATTTATATTTCTCCATAAAAAATAAAGTAAACTGGCAGTTCTGAGGAATAGAAATAAAGGACTAAATTGAATCACGATCAGTAACTATAATTAGATTCAAATTTCTAAACTGATGGGGAAAAAATGTCCTTTTGTAAAGACTCATCTTAATTAATACTTTGAATAGTTATTTGCATTCCCGTGTCTTGAACATTCTTCAGAATTTTCCTGGAAAAAAAAAAAAATCCCATTTTAAGAAAAAAAAAAAATTGAGTTTTTGAAATTTGTCATACTTGTGGACAATCTTGTTGAAAGGTACTTCCTGAAACTGTTTGTCCTTATGTTTTATTACATTCTTATTTTCTGGCTTTTACTTGGAAGCCAAGCAATCTGAGTCTTTGGCATTGCAGCTTTCTATAACAAAGTTAGGTTCAAAATTATGTCCCTCAATTCAACATAATTGAACCTTAGAGTCCTGTTTCACACAACCAATTGATGTGAAAGAGAGTAGATAACTTACAGAAACTCTTCTAGTAGCAAGCATTTAACCTAAACCTGTACTTTTCCAAGTAAGTGACAAAACAGGTAGTTACAGCTCCATGGTGGTTTTTTTGTGTGTGTGTTTTTGCTTTATTTGGAGGTTTTGTTTGTTTATGTGTTTGGAAGGGTTTTTTTTCTCTGTAATGACCTTTTTTGTGAGCAGTTACAGAGAGTCAGGAGAGGAATGGGGAAGTACCTGCTGTTACAAAAGCCTGCAGCACCTCATCAGGAAATTCCTATGGGAGAATGTGGTTGAAGATCTCGTTACATAACTTTCTTCCTAGTATTCTTGAGATGCTAGAGAACTAACGAACCGAGAGACCACCTCTCCTCCAGCTTCAAAAAAGCACCGCTCATTCTCTCTTAAAAAAAGAAAAAAAAGTTTGGCTATGGATTTTTTCTGAAGGATGTTTTCTCCATGCAGTGGTCAGTTATGTGAAGAGTGAGCTTGATTTAGATGTCCTGTTTCCAATTTTCCATTTCATAGTACTGGAACATGCCATCTGTAGTTGGTCACTGAACTGCCTGAGATCATTTTAAAGTGCCAACCTCTTCTTATGCACTGTAGAAGGAAATCCAATGTCAAAAATGTTGTCCTGAATTCCTCTTGGTAAGCTTCTTTATTGGATTTTGACTATAAATCTGTTTTAAGGTATGCTTTTAAAGTGACATAAATTTTACTTTCCAGTCCACCTGATATCAACAGGAGGGGTCAAAACAGTGGTTGTGAAAAACTGATACTCTTTCTTTTTTTAACTGACATTTTTCAGAATAAATGTGAATAAAGTACAAAGACTGTGTTGATCAGTGTACTCTTGTTATCTGGGCTGAGGTAATGAATTCAGACAAAGAACATTTATATCACCAATCCTACCTTTTCTCCTAAAAAAGAGAAATATGTTATTTTTAGATCAATCTTTTTTAGTATCTTTGGCAGATATTCCAATTAACAAATCAGTATTAAACACAATGTAATGAAGAAAAATCTCATTTTTCAGTGAAGAGTCACATATTTTCTCTCTGAAACTCACCAAAGTGTATATGCAAAAAGGATATATGACAAAGAAGGGGAACTGGGGCTGGGACTGAAATATTTGATCCAAAGATAAAAACCTCTAACATTTATTAGGAAGCAAATTTAGGTTGTTTTCCAGTTCCAAATCTGGAATGAACAACAGCTGTTATAAAGGGAACACAGGAATGTTTCTTCACTAATAAAGAGCTGCTCTGTTAATTCAGGGGGTATAAGTTTGACTGTTTTTGACACAGGGATAACTGTGGACCTTATGTTAGGAGGAACAGCTAGTGTAGTAACCTATGACCGAACCAATGACATGGAAAAAGAAGTGTAGCTTTCACTGCGTTATTTAAGATTTCTTGAAAGAGATAGCTAAGGACGGGAAGAGGAAAAGCCCCTTTGGGGTCTGTAATTCCCTAAAGCAAGCAGGGTCATTACCAGCCTTAAAGAGAGAACTGGAATAGAGAATCTGTAAAAACTAGAAAATAGAGATAGCTGACTCAAACTCTGCAACATACGAACCACAGGCTCCCAAATCTCTTGGACGTCTGATCATCAGATTTTGTGAGGTCTTGTTAAGCAGCACTGCATGCCTCTGCTCATTTTTTTTTTAATGGCCAAATATATATCCAATCAAGCTTATGTTAGAAGACAGACAGGTATCTTGGTTATTGCCTGCTCACCTGCTTACCATATAGGCTTACACTGTAGCAAAAATTGCAGGAATTCTAAAGCAATATGGACATATTCAGATGTTATCAAGTTATTTGCATGCATAAACACTCATCTGTCTATGAAACCACAGCATTTTGATACCATAAGAATTGGGCATGAACGAACTGTGTTCAGTCTTGCCTTAACAATCAGGTTAAAAAAATCATTCTATGAGTGTTCAAGAAATATAAGTACTTTGTACATAGATCGTATATCCTATGACATTTTTATAATGATAATGAATACGTTGAGATGTCAAATTACCTTATTAGTATATTTGTCAAATATGTTGTCCAAAGCTGTAAGTTATTTGGTTCTCTATTACCAACAATTGAGGAATACTTCAGACATTCGGGTGATAAGCAGTATATAGGAGCTGAAAACTCATGTGCTATTGAAATCTGTAACATCCATTCATATTCCATCCATATGTGATGGTTACTTTGTGTTTTTCTCATATTTGATAGTACAAACAGTGGTGAAATAAAATAGAAATGCTACTTCTGCTGACTTTGTGAAATCCATCTTTCATTTTAGGACTTTGTTCCTCATTAAGTTCCATCAATGCATAGAGTGTTCTTCAAGGCTGGGCTTTGCATTTGGAGCTCTGGTTTAGAAGAAAGATGTGCTGTTTCTTGTGTAGTTGGCAGGCTCTCTCTTGATAAAATGCCACAGACTTTTCAAAAGAGATAAATGACTTGTCCTGACTACGTTTTGCAGGTTCTGTTGGTTTCATTCTTTTCTTTTCCATCCAAACTCATTTCCCTTCTAAACTCTTGCCATATACATGCAAGATGCAGACCCTGAAGACTTTTCACTTTGGATGGCAGTGGAATGTTATTAGTTCTTTTAATTCTTTTAATTCCCCTCTCCAGGAGGAAGATATGCTGATTGGCTGACAGCTGGGACCTATCAGCCTATCTGTAGTACCATGCTAACACTTCTAGACACAAGCTAGTGCCAGCTGAGGGATGCTTCAAATGTACTTAATTTTGCCTAGAGAATGGAATTTAGTCGAAACGTTTGAAAAGATGGATCTTGTTATCCTCAGTTTAAAATTGTTTTAATCCTATTTATATGGGTTCTGCATATATAAAGCTTATATTGCTGCAATGTTCTAGTGCAAGAATGTGCAATTTACAGAGTTAGAATAAAGAATAAAGAAGTCAGAATAAAGAAGAATTCATATTATGCTACCATAGTTTGAATGAACAGTCTACATGCTTCTCTACCAGTAAATATCAATCCTGTCCTGAATCAAACTATTAAAATAAAAAATCAGTTAAGATGGGGTTTCTGTGTTTTATCTTCACTTCTCTAAATGAGTATTTGATGAAAATTCACTGAAACTTAAAGTGCTTAACAAAAACAATTTTCTGGGCATAAGAATCAAACAAAGCATCTGAAAAATAAACAAAAATATTTTAGTATTTTTTACCTTTTAAGTCCTACCTCTGCTTTCCCTCGAGACAGTTGTAGACACAGCCAGAAATTTACCAGTTTTCAAAGATGAAATTGGATGCTTAGAGTGGAAGCAGTTTGCCAAGGGAGGCGAATTTAGGATGCTCACTGATTCAAAGTTGTTTGTTAAGTTATGACTCTCAACAACTGTGCTTCTGACCTCCTATCACTTTCTTTTTTGTATCATTCCCCCCGTGATGCTCATTATTGTATGTACAGTATACGCACAGTATGATTACTTATCTAGGATATTGTTGTTGTTGCTATTCCTGTGTGACTTGATATTTTTAAGCTAGTCAGATGATTGCTCCATTTGGGTGAAATCTGTGTCTAATTCCTAATTGTCACCTCAGTCATATATGCATTCTGACAACTATGACTAAAGTTTTGAACCAGTATTCCTCTTAACCTCCATCTCTGCCACTTAACAGTGTTCGTATATTTCTGTTCTGCCTAAGGATTAGAAATCCTCATTAGATAGGGATAATTCTATCAAGATCTTTGTCTTGCAGTATTTTGTCATTTCTTTATGTCCTACTGTCTTGTTACTTTTTCTAACTTGTTCATTGCACTTTTCCTAGGAAGTGCCCCTACTCTTTTTTTGCATGAGGTCTCCCTAAATAATCTGATATAATTCTTTTGCATACAAGGACTTAAAATAACCCAGTTTAGAGGCTTAAGCACTCAAAATAGACAATCTGTAGATTTAGAGAATTGAAAACATTGTCAGACCGAAAGGACTCCATGATAACCTTCGTCTCACATACTTTTGAATTACTCAGTTTGTTCTGCCAGCAAATGTGTGGTTTAGTGGTAGGAAAAGAAGGAATAGTTACCATAGTAACTGTCATACAATCCAGCATGATGCTTATGTTACTGTACCTCTGAGACAATACAAAGCTGCCTTCTTAATCCCTTTAGTGTTCCTGGTTGAATGGTGTATGCCTAGTAAAGTGGCACTTGTAGGTCCCTTGACTGTACACTCTATTTTCCATCTCCTCCTATAAGTAGTAGGAGATAAAAAATAAGCCCAACCTTCAAAGACAGAAACTTAGTGCTCTGCTTGAAAAACACAGAGCTTTCCCCCAGACAGTAATGACTGTGATTTTATGAGCTTTTTTTTACATCCTCCTAAAATTTTTAAACACTAACTGATGTCAATAGAGATACAATGAACCTTGTTCAAAGCTTAGGAGATGCTTCAGTACGATTTAATTTTTTCCTAAGATAATTTAATTTATTTATTTAGTTGCTTGCTAGAATCAGTGAACACTGGGGAAAAAATAAGACAAACATAAAATGAAGACTTAGGTGATTGTTTAGTCGTAGATTTTGACACAGTTACATCTGCTAGATTTCCTCTAACACCGTGGAATGACTGAAAGTTTTGATCCCAGTGCAGTGGATAGATTCAAAGGAATACAGTATTTTGTAGCAGCTTTGTCCTTAGTTTTTATGTCAATGCTATTTCATCAATTCATATTACCATTTGAATTTTCACTGGAGTGGAGACTGGCATCTGTACCATAGGAAAAGGCTCCAACAATTCAGGTGTAGGGAATTCTATGGAGTTTAATGAATGCCTTTTGTTATTGCATATTGGATAACACATTTAAATATTCATTCAGAAAGAGGATAGATTGAAAATTAATTAAGCCTAGAAATTATGACACTTGCCCCAAATATGGGGCAAGGGAATATTTGCTCTACTGAAAATACAATTGATCTATAGGAACTTAAACAACATTAACTGTAAATGGTTTCATGTTTTAAAGGTTCTCATGGGATGTTTTAATTCAAAACAGTTACACCTTTTGACTGCACTTTTTTTTAAGGCTTCTGAAAATAAACCCCCAGATTTGGCTATTATTTCAGGAATTTTCATTTTTCTCCTGTGTCTGAATCATGATCTTTATGCTACTTTCTCAACTGCCTTTTCTCTCAGGCTTTCTTTTCTTTTCAGTTTGTTTGCATCTTAATTTAGGAAGGTACTGTAGCACAAACAAATTATCTTGGATGCCTTAAATTGCAGCTTGATCCTGAAAAGTTTCAGTTTCCAGCAGTCTAAACTGAGAATTTTCTTCTCTTGCCCAAATGTCTCTGTACTTCTAAACAGTTGTAGATCACATATGACTTGTAGGTAGCTATGAAAATGCTTCTGCAAAACAGAGATTGATGTGACTCTAAGCAGTAGCACAAGTGAAGTTACACTGGTAGTAATTCAATGATGGAGTGTAAGTTATAAATAATACCTTTACAATTCTAGATCCTATAAACTAGAATGATTTAAGATTTTTATCTTTCATATTTGCATACTCAACATGAGTTTTAAAGGTATAATGATTCATGCATCATCAATAACGCCTCAAAACCAGTTCCAACAAACACTCTCTTTGTTCTTATACAGCTTTCAGCATCTCCTTTCATTTATGAGTGTGAGACCGTTGTTTTGACTTACACTGAAAAATGTTTGCATGAGTCCATGGAAGTCTATTAGAAACCATAAAAGATTTCAAAATTAATGGGGACAAAAGTATGAGATATATAGATACAGATGTATATACATATATATTACAATTGTATATATTTTTAGTTCAATACTATAGTTTGTGTGACTGTTCTTTATGAAATTTATTCTGAGAACCAAGGGAGGCAAGCCCCTTCCCCCAGCCCAGGGCTGTCACACTGCTCCCAGCCAGGGAGCAGGGCAGGCCACAGGGAAACTGCTACCCCTGGTTGGGCTGCAATGAGGTTGTGGGCCAAAGGCAGGGGTGGGGAGAGCCCCTGGGGGCTGGGCAGGTACAATCAAGTGTATTATTGCCCTCAGGAACTTGATATTTACATTCATTTAATATGCAGATACAAAGAATATTGCTTATTAAACACATATAATTTTTTGGTATTGTTGGCATAGTCAGTTAATTGTCTAAAGCTGTCATTTTAAATAAGCAACTTGGATAACATTAATTCTAAATTTGAAATACTCTTTATTCACAGGTGCTTCAAGGACACCAAAATGTAAGTTTATGTATTTCTCTAAAGACATAAATATTTTTCTTTTTTCCCTTTAAATAAATAATAAAGTTATAATAAATCATATATCTATACCTTAATAATAAATATAATACATAAATATAATAAATATAATACCTTAATTATCAGTTTGACAATACGAGTTTGTGAGCATAACGTTTTATCAGAACACCTGAAGTGAATTTACTTTGAGGTCACCTGTAATGTTGAGCACAAAATAGTAACTGTTTTAAATGTACAATGATGTAACAGTTTTTATTCATGGGCACAGGCTCTTTGCATGTGTGTTTTTTCAGTGGAGAAATCCAATTAAAGGTGTAATGTACTTCCCACAATTGAGTTCTAAACTTTTGTTATGAAAGATCTTCTGTTCATCTGAGTTAGTAAAAGTCAAGAAGGAATCTGAACTGTTGATTTATTTCTTGCTTCCTCAAAGCTGGTTGACCAGAGAAGTGATGATTTATCCATGCAGAGACAGACACGAGTGTATCCCTAATATTGTACTGTATCATGGTAAATGCTCTCTGTGCCACTATACTATGAAATGATTGTAGCTTCTGCAGCTATGGAAAAGTTTTCAACATATCCAAGATTTAAAAAAAGTAATAGAAGAAGAAATGTATGTGAGCAAAAATTACAAGAATTCTCCACTACCATAATACAGTAGTACCTCGGAGATGACAAACACAAGAATTAACAGCACACAAAACACTATAAAGGCCTTTTGGTGAGGAAGATTATCTTGCTTTATAATCTTGAGACTTTTAATGAATAATATGAAAGCAGAATGTATTTGAATTTGAAAGAAGATATCTTTTTTA
>VXBH01003953.1:109723-186653 GCA_013400035.1 Rynchops niger | reverse complement strand
TCACTCAAAAAAAAAAAAAAAAGCTATTTTAATTATCATAAGAAGTGGGAATTAAATTTTAGATCTCATCTGAAAGAACATATCTCCCAGAGATTATGCCACTTACATCATGTTGATTTTCATGAGCACTAGCCCAATGGAAAAAATTCTAAATTTTTTATAATCATAGCACTTACTGCAACATCTGGTGTTTATCTGAAAGTATTTTATATGGGTGTGACTTGACCTCCTATTTTCAGCCTTTTTAAAAACTTATTCATATATTGCTAGTCAAAATATAATTATTCACTTTCATTTAGTGCATTACTACTGAAATTTTATAACCCTGAAATAAAATTTAATTTAATTTATGTAGGGCTAATCATAGAAACTATGAATAACTTCACAGATGAATGATCTTGAAGATTTATATCTCATCCAAGAAAATGGATTTATTTGAACAATTGTTTAGAGAATTCTCTTTACCCTTGCTTTGCTTTACACATGAAGCAGAATATTTGAAGTGAAGTCATGGAAGTCTAATTAATAATTTTCAAAAATAAGTTTGAAATATCAGCAAATAATATTATATAAATTCTTATTTCATACTTCCTGTATCATAGCTCATGAGTATGGCTTTTTTTTAACTTTCTTTAGAGTTTTTGTGCTGATTCTTTCTGGGGGAGTACTTGTGCAAAATTAGTAGAATCTCAGTTTTTGATAAACTGTTTAAGATTCTCCAAACATATTTTTAAATAAAGGAAAAATGAATTCTATCTAAAATCAGAATGAATTAAATGAGGTATTTGAAAATTTGCATTTCATATAATATTATGGGCTCACAGATTTTCTTGAAACTATTCACTTAAATATAGAAGAAGTCAGATGCAGAAAATATATAAACATTACAAATACTTAAAAGAAATAAAGACTTTGATTCTCAGCAGGATATGAAACTTCCTAACAATATTCCTTTTCTTTCTCTTAAAACATTTTTTTTTTTATGATATAACGCCTTTCTAAATGTTTTTACATATTAGTTTACATTGCTATGTTCATTTTCTGCTTAGATTGTAATTTCTAATGGCTTCTTATTCCTAATAAATATTGCTGATGAGGCTCCACATAAATAATAGTGTTATGCTAGTAGAATCTATAAGATACCAATACCAAGTGAATCAATAGTAACTTTATTGAAATGGATGTAATTACATTAATGTATAAGTTGTATGGAACTTAAATAAGTTATTTTTCTGATATGGACTTAGTTGTTTCAGTTAGTAATATTTCATTATTTTTTTTTTTTTTTATTTGATTGTGTTTCATTCTACCTTGAAACCGACATAACTTTCAGAAAACGTCACTATATATTTCCCTTGATGCAAATTTCAATTATAATATACTAAAATTAGAACCATAATTCTGTTGCAATAAAGGAAAGAGGTAATGCAAGACACATGTGATAAAGGATATTTTGAGTTGCTTCTTTAAAAAGTATGCTTTCTTAAATATTTAATATAATTACAAAACAAAAAATAAAAAATATAATTTAGTTTCTTATTTTATAAAAAATGAAAACACAAAAAAGGCCTTCACTGCAGTTTTGATTAATTTCATGCTTTTTCACAATGAAATAAACTAATTTTACTTTTTGCCAATCATATTTAATATTGTCTATGTAAATTAGAAAAAAAACATTCAGTATTTCCAACTAACAAGCTATATGTTCTAAACCAAAATATTATTTTAAGAAGTTTTTAATTCAAATATTTTGAATAGATGAAATTATTTAATGCAACTTGCCTTGTTCTTGTTTCATTTAATAGCTTTTAGTTTCCCTTCAATTAGTAACAGTAACCATTATAGCTTTTCCCAGTAGAGTAACAGGCACCTTGTGTGTTCTCTTTTTTTTTTTTTTCTTTTTTGAATAGACGTTAGCATTGTATACATGCTTTGATCGTTCACAGAAATCGTGTGACTGAATACAAGAAACTTAGTACCATCTTCTCCCAGCTAACTTAGAGAATTAAGCATTTAGGTGTTAAGAAAATGAGAACAGCCATATTGATTTTATGTGGCTAAAACCCTACCCCATTATCCTGTCTCACACAAAGAACGTAAATGGATGCACATTGATGGATACTTGTATTAGAGCAAGAACATGACAAGCTTCTATAATATACCTTCCTAACATTCTCTCAGTCTCTCAGCTGTTTTGAACTATTTTCTGGGCCTCTTGAGGTTTGTATCTTTGTAAAGCCCTTGAATCTCTCTGCCAACTATTTATCAAAGTGGCCCATGAAAACACATAAGATTCTTGAACCAAAAGAAGTCCTTCAGCAGTGACTTCTGTAGGCATACTTCCTGCTGAAAGAATAACCTTTTTTATTTTTTTCCTTTTTCTTCAGAATGTGGCTTTTGTAAGTAGAGACAAACATTTAGGTGCTTTGTCCGAGCATTTGTTCCCCTCCAATTTAGCAAATGTTTAATTGCTTCCCACAATTTGGTTTTATGATTCAATTTTCTGTTACCAAAAAAATAGGGATTTTATACTAAATTGAGTAATAGTAGTATAGTAAATTGAGTAGATAAGGGTCTGAGATAATCCTATGCAACAAAAAGAAAAGCTAAGTGTGAGCTGAAATATATTCCTTCCAGTAAAATGAGTGCTCTTATTGAATCATAGAACCATAGAATCGTTTAGTTTGGAAAAGGTCTTTAAGATCATTGAGTCCAACCGTAAACCTAACACTGCCAAGTCCACCATTAAACCATGTCCCTAAGTGCCACATCTACACATCTTTTAAATACCTCCAGGGATGGCAACTCAACCACTTCCCTGTGCAGCCCGTTCCAATGCTTGATAACCCGTTAGTGAAGAATTTTTTCCTAATATCCAATCTAAACCTCCTCTGGCATAGCTTGAGGTTTTGAGGCACTTTCTCAATGTAAAATAATGTCTTACAGTTAATAATACTTATTTGAAATGTCCCGTGCCTAGAGCAACTTCATTTTTAATATCTAGAACTAACACTACCCTGATGGGAGCTGTGTTTTAAATTCCTACTGGTGTCTTAGCTCACAGGTGCAATGTTGTGCTATGAGGGTCAGACAGAAATGAGGATTTGGACTGGGATTTCCAGTCTGAGTCAAATGCAATGTGTGGCAAAGACACACATCCACACGAATTTTAGGGATGGTGATGCGTGTGGTGGTAGTTGAAGTATTCATCCTGCTGAGTGAAGCAGGTGGAAACCATCCCGACTCCAGATCTTTCCAGGTGTCTGAGTGTGGCAATGTGGCTGGTCAAATAAGTGACTTTCCTCACCGACAAAGATTTCACGCATTGAGTTTCAACATTAATGTAACTCATTAAGCCATATTTATTATGTCCTGTAACGTATTAAGAAGGAATATGTTGTCCATTGGAAATGTGGAGGAAATTCTAGTAAGTGGTATGATATTTACACTGCTCCATACTGTATGAAGGTTTCAATTGCTAGGACTGTGATGTCCCAGTTGGCCATCCTGCCAAAATTTATAGATTCACTTTTACAAATTCAAGCAAACATTAAGTTCGTACAGGGTCCAGGGTAAGAGATCTCAGGGGTAGGATTAACCAAGTACAGAAAGATTGTTCTGATTTCTACAGATACATAAACATACGTTAGGTCATTGGCTGGCAGCTTTCTGTGGGCTGGTGCACCGGGGGCTCCCCATGGGGGCTTCACGGCAGGCCTAGAAGCCAGGGCCCATTCCAGCACCTCAGCCAGAAGTGGGGCTGCCTTGGTTGCCCCCCTGCCAGTCCCAGCCCTGGACATTGGGAACCTCCCTGGACATGGGGATGGGACAAGTCCAGACTAGGATGTAGGCCCATGGGTGGGACCGATTGGATAAATCCTACAGCCCAGCTGGGATAAGTGATCTGAGAGGGTGACATGTAGTTCTGGGCCATGGGCAGGTGGGTGTAGCTCCAGGAGTGGCTGTGGGTGGGGACAGTCAGTGCTAACAGTGTGCTAATAGGCCTGACAACATACAACTCTCTATATATTCAAGATGTAACTCTTAGGCCTCCTATAGATCTTTTTTTATCCATACTGACCTTTGATTGCTGCCTCCAGTCTGGAATAGTGCAGGGCCTGCAAAATGTTGATACAGCTGAGTTGAAGAAGAGCATTCTCTGCTTTTCCTTAGCTTTTCACACTCAAGTAGGTAATCTGGGCCTTGATTTTATGCTTCCTTTTAGAAATTTAAGTGGTTGGGGTTTGGATGTTTTTTGTTTCCTGAGCTTGAACTAATCAAAAGGAAGGAATGGTCTCTGTAAGATGAAGACAAAATGATGTCCCAGTGTTTTACTGCTGATAAAAAAGTTTCACTATCATCGCTGTTTAGCACAATCTACTGCAATAGAAGAGTTTTATTGTTTAAAAATTTTGCCAACTATTAGATTGGTGTCAGATCTGTGGCATTCCCAATGATTGGCTCAAAATAGAGCTGTTCAAAAAAGCTGATATCTAATAAATATTTATAGGGTTATTCTTCTTCATTCTTTTCTTCTTCAGCTAATAAATGACTGAGAAGAGAATATTATTTGCCTGTTACCCCTGAGTTAAGCTATAGAAGTACAACTTAATTAAAAAAGACTTTTGTCAGTAGGACTGATTTACATAAGGGTTAGATAGGTTGGAAAGCCAGAAATAACAGCTGAAAAAGAATAGAAAATGTGCAGTCTTATAAAGAAAATTTACACCATTACAAAATATGCCAGTATTAGAGTACGTCATGAGAAAATAAAATTACTGGTATATATACTGCAAGGAAAGAAGGTCTTTCCTAAATAAATAGGACGGATGTTCAGTGAAACAATCATGCAGTAAATGATATCTATGAAGAGAAATATGCCTCATACAACAAGGACTCAGATTATTTTATTACCATAACTGTGAAAATTAAAATACTGCCATATACTTATCCTTTTCACAACCATTAATTTCAGAAATTGTGGGGGTGTTTTAGAAATTATTTACATCTTTCACTCCTTTTTCCTTTCAAGTAGAGGACAAATTTATTTATTAAAATTTTGATGAAAAATTTTATGTCAAAATAAAGGAACAGTATTTATTCTAGTTTTGATATATATTTGTTTTCCTGTGAGCAGAAGATGAAAATATAACAAACTAAAATGAAAATAAAATAAAAAAAAAGTTTTAGAGACATCAAAAATTCTTATGCTTTCTCAGTTACATGGTGGCTACTACTGTCAAATAATCTCAAAGTGCTAATACTGTTGCTATTCACAAGCTTTTAAAACAAATAAAATTTTTAAAATAATGTTTCCAAGCTATATTCCCTACTCATTCCATAATCCTACAAGATATTTATACTTACAAGGTATCTCACTGATGTGCACTTTTTTTTAATCCCACTCCCTCTGAAAGCTTCTTGGATAACGTATCTCCTTTATAAATGCAAACAGAACTCTTGTGTCAAACTCAGAATCAACGAAAATAAGAACTAAGTGTTTTTACGTTCTGTCTGTAGGCATAGGTTTGATGGCATATTCTCAAAGCTCTCGGAGAACTTCTGTGAAACTTGTATTGCTCAAAGGAAGAAATGTGTCCTGTATCATGCTACTGTTGAATGGCTTTGAGCTGCTTATGGAGGAGATAAAAATAAGTATCCAGTGACTACTCTCATAGGTTTAAATATGCAGCTTTGGAAGAAGGAGAAAATCCTAACATAAATAAGTAAGGAACATTTTATAGATAAGTTTCTAAACTTGCCTGTCAAAACTGAAAGGGAACTGGATAAATTCATTAATTTAAAAAATTCTGGCACTGAATTTTTGATAAAAGCTTTTCCATTTTTTTAGAAAATATACGCAAAATATAGAAAGCTTATAAAAAACTAACAACTAAATAAAAGCCCAATAAAAAATCCAAATACACAAGTTTAAAATGAGTGAAAAAAAAAAAAAAATGCAAAGCACATTTCTGTAGCCAGATAGCATACAGAGACTAGTGTTAGAATCACTGTTTATCTGGAAGCAAGTTGGCCCGACAGTGAGACAGAAGAGTCTCAAATAGCAGAATATACTTACAGTGCTATGATTGGAAAACGTAATAACATTTTCAGAAACAATGCTATCACCTATCGTTGTTAAAAAATTTACAGAAAACACCTCAATGCTATCAAGTTTTTAAGGCTGCATTGACAATGTTTGCAAGCTTAAATCTTGAAGTCAGTCTTAGTCCGGTTTGCTACAGTATTTGGAACTTCTTCGTCTCAAGGAAGATATTGGTAAACTGTACACATAGCTTGGAGGAGAGCCAATTAAAAAAAACCTTATTTTAATACAGCTTATTTTAATACAACACGGAAGTGTTGTAAATAGGAAGCACAAAGAAATCTTTCCATTCTTCTCAGCTGGAGGGATTTCCAAGTGGATTTAGCAGACAGAGCTGAATACAGTGCTGAAGTGGCTGAATGATTCCCAAGTGAGTCTGGGAAAAGCAAGCTCTGATATGACTGCAATTGTCTGCACAGATATAGCTATAGCTATAATAGAGACCTATGACATTGCTTCTAGAATGCTCATTTTATCATACACTAAAGACTGTACAACTGTTTTGCCATAATGATGTATATGGGTAGCACTAGATCAGGAAAAAGCTATAAATGTAATAAGACACTCTTTATAAAAGTAGGTATGATTAAGGATCACACTTAAATCCCTTCCTTTTTTCTAATTCTGATAAGCATAATTCAGGGTTCTAATGAAGAGGATTTTTGATTTTCCTGAAAACTTTATGCTGGGCTGCCAATATAATATGGAATTACATAGCCGTGACTCAAATACTGAGGAACATTGTCTCCTAATTATGCCATTCACATAAAAGCTGGCTTGGAAGACAAACTTGCCCAGCCTAATAATTAACCTAAATTTTTCCTTGCCCTTCCATCTTCCTTGACTGATGTCTATTTCTGACCCTTCTTCCCTTGGCAACAGTTTCTTCTTTAGCAGCTTGCATAAAACAAATTAAAATGCAGGAGCTATGTCATATACACAAACCATTTATTTTTCCTATGGCTAGATACGTAAGACTTGAAATGGTGAACAGCAGCTTATTGTCTTGTCACTGAGGTGATGGGTAAATCTACTTATGATGCCCACAGAAACTGGACATGTACAACCCTCAGTGTACTTACTTATTTAATGTGTTCTCTGATACCTGTGTATCACTAATGATTTCTGCCCACCCAAGTCATCTAATACACATAGCAACAAGGTACAGTTTATGAAAATTTAATCAGCAAGCACTCAGAATTAATTAAATGGATAGGAAATCAAGCAGCATATAGTAATCATGGAGATCTCTTCTCTGATACCCAGCAGAGATAGCATTGATTGGTAATATGTAGCATAACACAGGAAATGTCAATGAGATACAGAATGACTACTACTATTAGAAAATTATCTAATCTGCAGACAGCTTCAGTAAAATAAATTGTAAAGCATAGATGTAAATTTAAACATTGTCTAGATAGAAATGCATATGTGTGATTACACATGAGCTGTGAGCTCAAGTACTGCACATTTGCACAGAGGATCTTCAGATGACAGGTGGCACTCTAGTTTAAGTCTCCATTTCCTGTGTATTTTTCATCCATATGGTAAATTCTTGGCAAGTATTCTTGATGACCTACAACCTGGTTGACATATACAATTTGTTTTAAAAAATAACAAGCTTTCAAGACACCATTCATAGGAATGTTGCAAGCAGAATTGTCATGAAAATTGGTATTAGTTTTGGTTCCACTTGAAGATGATCAAGAGTGAAGACAGAGTAAAATCAAATAAATGTGGGAATTGCAAAAGCTAATAAATACCATACCAGTGTCCGTCCATTTCTAGTTGATTTTTTGTTGGACATGTCTCTTTTCCTTAATCAGTGTATCATCAGTACTTTAAACTCCTTGCAGTTTGTGTCTACCACATGACTTACTGTCTGTGACAGAAATAATTAATAAGTAAGAGAAAACAGGGAGTAAAAAAGAGAGGAAAGGACAAATCAGCTGACTTAAAGACCAGCTGTTCTTTAGAAGGAGTTCTATAGAAGTTTTGATGAAAGCTTATGAAAATAGTTGCAACATTCTTGTATCACTATCTGTAAAAAAAAAAAAAAAGAAAAGAAAAAGAACTTCAGTGCAATGATACAGATTAGTACAATTTCTCAAGAGACCTTCATGATTTCTTGCAGAACTGAATTTAAAATGTTTCAGAAAGTGGCTCCAAATTTTTACATATTTTTTTCCTTTTCAACCAGTTATAACTGAAAGACAGAATGGAAACACCAGGGTTTGATAACAAAAGCACTGATATTGATAAGGAAAAAAGTTAGACAGAACTGTGAAATTCTTTTAAAATGGTGAAATAAGTTAAAATTTTTGAAGTCTAAAAAGTATAGGTATCATTTTTTGTAAAAAAAGAAAAATGCAGTTTAGAAAAACTATTCAGTCATGATTAGCAACATAACCATACACCTAATACTGATCCAAACTCTAATATTTAGGTTGTTTTGTTTAGGGGACTGATGTTTGAAGACATTTTCTTTTGATAAGGACTTCTTTAGCTTGTTCACTGCTTTTCTAACTAACATGAACACTGAGAAACTGACCCCACCTGGAGTACTTGACCCCACCTGGAGTTCTGCATCCAATTCTGCAGCCTCTACTACAAGAAAGATATGGATGTGCTGGAACGTGTCCAGAGAAGGGCCACGAGGATCAGGGGGCTGGACCACCTCTCCTATGAGGACAGACTGAGAGAGTTGGGGTTGTTCATCCTGGAGAAAAGGTGGCCCCAAGGAGACCTTATAGTGGCCTACCAGTGTCTTAAGGGGGCCTACAAGAAAGCTGGTGAGGGGCTTTTTAGGATCTCAGGTAATGGTAGGACTAGAGGGAATGGATCAAAACTAGAGATGGGACAATTCAGACTGGACGTTAGGAAGAAGTTCTTCACCATGAGGGTGGTGAGACACTGGAATAGGCTGCCCAGAGAGGTGGTGGAAGCCCCATCCCTGGAAGTTTTTAAGGCCAGGCTGGACGGGGCTCTGAGCAACCTGATCTAGTGGGAGATGACCCTGCCCCTGTCAGGGGGGTTGGAACTAGATATCTTTAAGGTCCCTTCCAACCCTAACAATTCTATGATTCTATGATACTGAGAAAACAGCCATTTTGAACTGTTTTTTCCCAGTCATACTTTGTCTGAGAAGTGTCACCTAACTTTCCTATTCCTGTAAAATATTGAAAGAAAAAAACCAAAAAGTTGAAAAGTTCTCCCCGCATCTAAATATTGTTATTTTTACATTAAAGTTTTTCAGGTTATGTTTTGTTTTCATCAAACTTAAATAAAGATAGACATCCAATTTTGGAGGTGTGAATCTGCTGCATCAAAATATCTGCTCCCATTATAGTTTGAATCTTGAGATTCATTGCCTGCCTTTACTGTCTTCCCATACCATACATATTGTTTTACTTGTCACATTTCAAAGAGAAATTCTGTATGCTGAATAAATCTTCTAAACAGTACTCAAACTATTCTAAGACCAAATTTCACAAAATTCTTGAGTTGTAGGGGAGCTTTAGAGCCTAGTCTGACACTGCAGGACGTATAACTCTCCTTTACATCATTCTTCAGAGCTCATCATCCCATATACCTTTTTTAGATGACATATAGACAGAAAAAAAAAAAAAAAAAAACAAAAAAAAAAAAAAAACCCCAANAAACCCCAAATAAATTAATAAGGTTAGATTGTATTTTGAGGGTCACTTTCTTTTTATTTTTACATTATATTTTTGTGATGACATTGTTTCAGTGCCTGAAAGAACCATGTTTGAATGGTCAGCAAGTGGTTGCATGACTGTATGAGTAAACAGAATTTTCTTTGAAAAGGGAAGATTGTGTCGTCTGCCTTTGTGTTTGATTCACTACCTTAGTGATTTCTTGCATGTATTGTTTAGTGAGGATACAAGTGGCACATGCTGGACCTACAAGTAGGGAGACATATTGTGATTTATTCCTATTGTCTACACTGAGATGTAATACCAGAATATCCATATGATTTCATAATAGAAAGCTGGGGATCTCACAAAATTACACTTCTTTGGTTATGTATCTCTTCTACATGGCAAAAGCATACTACTGTTACTGTGCAGTTTTACACTTAATGATTAGTTCATCATGATTAGCCCAATGAAAATAGTTTGAAGGGAATCACCCCTCACAATGCTTCCCATTTAAATAGTTGTTAGAGGAAACAATTTTAAAAAATAGTTTTAAAGCATCTGTTCTGCCAGTGTGTAACAATTCCAAGGTTTAAGTTTGACTGATCCTTCATTTTCTTTAACAGCAAAGTTAGGAGGACACAAATATTTTTTGCAGTAAGAATTGAGCTTCTGGAACTACCTTGTCTTTTCTTCACAATTGCTGATAGAAATCACATAGTTTGGACAAAATATCACAGGGCATTTCTGTATCATGATTGAATTCTTCTGAGGTTGAATTCTTTTTCAAGCTTGCCGCACAAAATTGCCAAAAGGACAAAAGAAGTCTCTGTAAAATGATTGCTTATGCTTTGTAGATTGTATTACTAGCTTTTCTGGAGATTTTATTTGAAACTGTAGACGTCTTAAGACCTTGCAGACATACAACCAACTTTTTATATGTGAATAAGAAAGGAGTTAGAGTTAAATTTTATGTTTAATTCTAATTACTCTTCTAATAAGGATCACCTTTTGTTATTCAATCTGAAATTTCCTTCAGTTTGTTGCATTTAATTGGGTCTTCTTCTGGGGATTAAGATATTATAAGGAGAAAAAAAAAGTTTTGGAGAAGTCATGATGTTGCAACTTTCTTTTTCTTTCTGTCTGCCTTTCTGTCTCTCTGTCAACCTACCCATTTGTCAGAGATTAATGTGATGGCACTGTTTTAAAGACTGACAAAACAGGACAGTTTTAAACTATAAAACTCAACTTTACTAAATTAATTTATTAAAAGCATTCTTCTTGCTAAAGTTTAATTCTTACATGTCATCATCACTACCTGTACAGAACTGTTAGTATTTGACAATCGTTTCCTAAATTAGCTGAGAGTATCATGGGGATGATGCTCTGCAGTTAGCACTGATGGCTGGGTTCCTTACTCATCAAGGTGTTGTTCTTGACCATGTTCAAGACCAGGATGTTTTTAGTCATCAAGGTCAAGGAGATCAGGCTTGAGAGCTCCTCAGTGATGGAAATCAGGTAAAATGGGCTTGTCTTCCAATTTTCTGCATTGATGCCTGATGCTTTTGTGTTATTGCCCAGCTACCCACCAAAAAGAGGGGTTCTCCACTGCTCCCTGTACAGCTTATCTTGTTTTCTTCCATCTTGACAAACAGCTTTCTAGTCCTTTTAGCAGGATGTCCTGCCTATTTTCACCCTTATCCTCTATGTGGCAACTTTGTTACTTGGGTGCCTTGGAGGTGTAACTATCCTCCTCCCCTCTCTGGTAATCACATTGCTCACATGCTATGCAAAATTTTGTCTGGTTCTGCCATCACAGTATTGTTAAATGCTAACATACTGTTATTAGCTACACCACGTTAGCACACTTACTTTCAGGTTCAAGACAAGTTGAGATATTAATTATGTCCTAATTGGTACATTTATAATTGACATGTGTCACTGACCTCTGCATTGGCTACAATGACAAGGCTCATCAACATTTATAGATTAAAGCCATAGTTTGCATTTAGAACGTCAGTGTAAACTAACTTCTTGCCAAGGAGACAGTTCAGTTTTGAAAAGTTTATGGAGTCCTCCTATGTTGTCATCCAGCATGGAATATGAAACAGAATTCTCTGATGGCTTTGGCTGCTGCTTGTCCTTCTTTATTCTGATTGTTGTGCTAGCTCTTGATATCTTGTATTAGGGTAAATATTTCTCTTATGAAAAACTTTTTCCATTAGTGAAGAAGTTCTCTCTGCCTTGGTGATGTGGCTTTCATGTGCTTCTTGGCTCTTTCGGCTGGATATTGTTTCCTTTTTCTTCTGAATGCCAACATTTCTTTTACTCTATGCATAACCCTTATGATATTTCCAAGAGGTTGTTCAGAAGTGTTTTGCTAAATTCATTCGTCTGTCATTGATTTTCTAAGTCTTCCAGTTGACTAGTCTTCCCTTTTCCTACTCAGCAGCTTCTCTTGCAGAAAACTTTCACCCAAAGCTCCTTACAAGTAAATTTTAAAGGGTCCTCTACCATACTTCCCTTTCCCTATTTTTCAAAGTCCTCCAGTTAGAAAAAGAAATAGCAAATAACACAAATAAAATAGAGAAGTACTGATTTTTAAAGATAAACATGGTATAACTCTTCTTTAACTTTATGCTGCCATAACCCTTAGAGAATTCATTAACAAACTTTCAGTTTCTGAGAAACTAGTCTGTCTGGTTTAATGTTGTGCTTCTATATATCCAAGTAAGAAATTGTTAATGGAATGCAATGGCTTCTCCTAATTCCAAACTCTTAATGGAAGGCAAAGAATAAAAATCTATATTTTCAGTATGCTAAAATAAAAGAAGCCTAAACATAAATTATTAATATGCTTTCAAAAAATTGTTTTATGTCTTCATGGGAAGATGTATTTTGGATGCATAAAAAGGTCTGCAAATAGGCATAGGTAAGGGTGTTGATACTTAAAATAGATAATTAAAATAGTCAGATTCAAGAGATGCTTTATTCTGATTCTGGACACGGCTGACTCATGGCTGAGCTTTATCTCTTCCTGGACAACTCTCAGCTTACAGACAGACTGTTGAAATCAGCTCAAGAATGTCTTTGCTTACTTAGTTAAATTGAAATGTAGTTGTTTTGTGAGGTTGTGAAGTAGCTGAAAATTGTACTCGTGGTACTGGCAGCATATCTTGTAAAATAAGTGTACTTTTGGTATTTTATACTATATTAAAACATTGTTTCAAACCACAGAGGAACAATCACAGTTTCTCTGGTGTGTGAGTTCATACTCAGAAAGAGAAATGCTAAAATGGCTTAAAATTACCAATGTTGCAGAAGAACTAGTTGCAAGAAATCCATGATGAAGTCAGTTATTTCTGGATCAGTTCCAGGTATTAGAGGTATTTTTTTCCTCATGTCTAAAAAAGGTAATGCTCAAATTGATTAGATGGGTTAATATTTGGTATTCCAGGAAGATAAGTTGCATGGCTAGATGCAAGATAATGTGGCAAAAGGAAGTTAAAGTATTTTCATATTCTCTTTATTCTTTGTTCATTTGAAGGCCAATGCAGTCCTTAGGATAACGATATTTTAATACTCAAAGTTCTTGAGCAATGTGTCTTGTCAACATATGGTTAAAAACTTTTAGACCTACAGACACAAGGTGGTAGTATCAGCATTTAGTAATAATTGTTTGCGGTGGCATTCCTTTTGGTTAATAACCTTCGTTCCCTCTTCTCTCCAAACAAGGGCTAGAGAAAATCCTTTTCATCTGATTTTGTCCTGCTAACTTTCAGTTTATATCTAGAACTACTCAAGCATCAATCAGGTAGTAAGCTGCTTAATTACAGAAATGCAAATGAAATCAAAGTAAGGACCTTCATCTCTCCCAGCAAGTTAGAGAAATTCTCTATTTTCCTGCTTTATCACATTTACTTATAAATTCTGAGACTATTGAATAGTCGGGGGAGGGCGGGGGGGGGACAAGAAAAAAAAGAAAAAAAGAGGTAAGGAAGAAATTAGACAAACAGATTGTCTTAAAGAGACTATGTTTACCATGAAATATGAATCCTATATTTCTAGCATTCCGACAAATTATCAAGTCCTGGATAAATTTTTAGGAATGTGCAGGCATTTTGCTCTATAGAAATCTCACAAAGAACAGTGATCCTGACAGCTGTCTTGCTATCTACCCTCTTCAGGTGAAAAAAAAAAAAAAAAAAAAAAAAAAAAAAATTTTTTATTTAGAANATTATGCATTCAGTAGTCATAGCAGCATTAAGAAAAAAACAGTTTTTGAATCTACTATTTAGCATTTGTCCTTTTTTTTTCAGGAAGAAAATTAGCATGCTTTAAAATAATTCTCCAGTACATTATGCCTTTATGCTCTATTTCTGAGTAAGATTTTAGGTCAAGGCATCAGCTTGACTTTTAACTTGTTGCTCTGGGAGATTGTAGTATGGTATCCCTGATCATATTCATATAGTCACACCAAACTGTGGCAGCTCGTCCCAATGATCACTTAATACTCTTGTACTACCTCTAAGAAACTCCAGAACTACAGAATACCAGTTGTTTGTTTTGTTTTGTTTTGTTTTGTTTTGTTTTGTTTTTTCCCCACCAATTTGTTGTAGTGGTTGTTCTTTCATCTCCAGTCCATCACCTTGTGATATTACAGAAAGTTCAGTTCATTCCTTTTCAGCTGCAACCTGTAGAAGCCCGTCTGTGCTGTACTACTGTGAAGTGTTCCTGATAATGAACCTCACACGTAAGGAAAAAATATCTGGTTTTCAGTGGACAGTATTTGCTTCTCAGACTTGAAATACCAGGACTGCAAAATATAACCTGAGAGTGAATGATGTATATGGAAATTAATCTTTGGTTATAGAAAAGGTCTTTTAGGTTAGTCTTATCGTTCATTATTGAACTCATGCTTCCAGCAATCTGACTTCATATGAAGACACACAGTCCAATAAATACAATAGAAAATAAAGGTTATCTTCTCTGCATTTCAGTTATTTATCCATAAATTGATGATGCAGATAATGCTTAGGCTGCCACTCACTGTGTGTGTATGTGTAACATATAATACTGTGGTCTAATTACCTTAGTGGCATGAGTTTAGAATTCCTTCATTACTCATATGACAAGGCTACAAATCAGAAGTGCTAGGTTCTCCCAAATGAATGCCAATAAAAACTTGTTGTTAGTCTCAAGGATAGATTATCTGTGACAGGATGATTGAGCAATAACCAGAGAATGGCTGAACACAAACAGCTCCTGGAAAATCAGCCCATCGGTTTGATGACTGAATTTTAATTAGAAAGCCTGTGTTTTCTCTAGGACTTTGTTTGAACTATATATAACTTGTATGACCTGATTCAATTAGATGAGAATTATGAAAAATTCTTATCTCTAGGTTAATTTTAATTTGATTGGAGTTGAATTGTGAATATTAGAATGGTAAATATCAAATCTAGGCTCTCCATTGATACAGAGTCTGAAGAAGGAATTGGATTTGAGGATTGCAGTATTTACATTGTTTTTGTGAAAGTTTATTTCTTAAGCAGGGAAAATTCGGCTATCAGAGTTTTCCTTGCGTTCCCACAATGTGGGCGAAAACTAGATTTTAAGATGCTTCTGAAATAAAATTCTTACTAAGTGTGAAACACAATGAGAACTAGAAATTCCAGAAAGTTGTGCAGATGTGGAGATCTAGGCCTGAATCCAAGCTTCCTGAAATCCAGATCCAAGCCTTTTGATTTAAACCATCTTTAAGCAAAATAAAGTAACACCACCTTTACCTTGCAGCTCGAATAATGTTAGATGAAAGATATTCTAAGATTATAGACAGGCATTATTTCTCTCCATTCAGACTTAACTGGATCAATACTTCTTTCTTAAATTATATTTTCACTATGAGAGGGAGACTGCCACTTTTCATCAGTTGCATTAATACTAAGTGCTACCGAATTTCAGAATGAAATAATGGTGTTAAAACTAATGTGTGATCGAAAATAGTTACAGTTATATTGATTTACTCTGTAGCTCTGAAAATGGAATTTGCAAGTTTGTCAGGTTTGTAAAATAGAACCTTTTAATAAATCTAGAAATATTAGTTATTCTATAAAGCTGAGATTCAACTGTTCCGTACTGTATTTAGTTATTAAAGAAACAGAAGCACTAGCAATCTAAAAATGGTCTGAATTCATAAAGATATATTTCTTCTTTTGCAGATTATATCCTCTACAGGCAGGAATATATTTCTAGGATAAAATTAGAAACAGTTAAGCAATTTAGATCTGGATGTAGCAACTATATGAGAGAAGAAAAATTTAATCATGAATCCTGGAATATGTGTGCCGGTCTGAGTAGATTGGACATGGGCGTAGAAGAGTGGGACCACATCTGGATCTTACTTTCCAGTACCAAACATTAAGAGAAATGCTTTTAAAATAAATTTTCAGAGCTTTTTTAATTCACCTTCCCTCCTCCTCTTCCTTTCTCATAACATGGCTTAAGGTCTAGGATTTCAGGTTTTTTTCAGTTTTGCTTTTGTTTTATTTTCCATTAAAATGTACTGTGATCTCAGAGTACAGTTGCTCCACTTCTGTGATTTGGCTATCCCACACTGTATAAATCTAGGATCAAGACTTTCCAGTACTGACATTTCAGCTGATTAGGGAAATAATAAATCTCCAGTGTCAGATTTATATGTAACTGAGAGACACCTCTTGTATCATTGCATTATATAAATTTATTATGCTCCCCCATAAAAGCAATTGTGCAGCATAATTCTTGTTTTCTTGTGTTATTTATTCTTTAGCTTCACATATAACCCTAGTTTAACGTGTATTACCTTTTGTGCTTTCTCAAAGTGAGATTTGCCTGTGGAAGGTCATCTCCTTCCACAGATAGAATAGATAAGAACATAATCCCAGGGGTCTGGCCTGATGTTTTCAAACTCAATAGAGAGAAAGAGTTCTAAGATTAAAATTCAGAGATCAGAGAAGTAAATATCTGATTGTAAAATTAATTGTATAGCTGTTTAACGTCACTGTTAAGGTTTTAAGGACAAAAAAGAGATATTTCTTCCTTCGAAATACATATTTCCCAATCAGATATCATACCATTTTTATAGAGGAATAGTCAAAGTGTTTATATCTTTTCTATTTGCTATAACTTCACCTCTTGATTTTCCAGATCATACTTCATAAACAAGGAAAGCAATAGAATATTGTTTTCTTATTGAACGATATTGACAATGGACAGATTATTTCTCTATCATTGTTAAGGCAAGAAAGGATCCTAAGCTTAGATAATTAAAGGTTAGGTCTTTTAAAGAGACAAAATCATTATTATTTGCAACTTCTCCAAAATTCCAAGCTATTCTTCCTTACTAATAGTGTTATTAATAGTAGTTATTAATAGTGTTACTAATAGTAGATGAAATATGGCATGAGGTTAACTTGTCTTATGTTTTTATTCAGAGATAAAAATTATATTACTTTATTAAAAGATCAGTTAGATGGAAATTTAAATGGAGGAGTAGTTCTGCATTTGACTTGCATTTTTCTCCTTATTTAAAATACTTCTAATACTTACAATAAATACTGAACAATTTAAATTATGTTAAATGTACAAACAATGACAGATCTATTTTTCTTAGGAACAGATAAGTAGTTTTAAACAAATACCAGTCATACTCCTTGTTGCCAATAATGCCAAGCCATAGAAAAGGACATCCCTGGAATGGGTAAGAAATAATAGGAAATTAACAGCATTTTCTTTCTTCTGCTGTTTTATAGCATTGGACCAATGCAAAAGTATTGGGAAATCACAGAAGAAAATATTATTCTAAATGGCTTTTCCATTTGTTGATTTCTATTTGTCTCCATTGTCTTACACATAAAGAAAAAATCAGGTCCTCTGCATCCGGACAGAGGTTGTGTGCAGATCCCTTTTAACTGTTGGTGCTGTTCAGCATGACATGTATGAACAGGAGGTAAGTATGATCCATTATACTTATGTAGAATGGGATTAATTTACACACAGTCCGATATATTACAATTTAAAGACCTTGTCTCAATATTAAAAAAAAAAAAAATCCTATCTAGAAATGTAAGACTAATGTCTATTATGCTATCACGTAGTACATGAAGTATTAGACAGAAAAATAAATGTGCAGACTTTGGAATAGATAAGAACAGAACAAATACATGGCATGAACAGAGTATTAGCAAAAAACTATACTGGCAAAGTGGCACTCCACAATACATATGTGACCATCTAAACTTAATACCCGTGTATCTTTTAAAATGGCGGAATCTAGAAACCACATCCGGAGCTCTTACTTGTATTTATTTCCCTACAGAGGCAGCCTAAGTGTCACTCCTCTGTCAAACAATTGGCAGAATACTAATCTTCATTGCATGTTATTTTTTATCCAAACAAGAAATACTGTGTTCTAAAGAAGAACAACAACCCTGTCAGCCCTGCTTAACCTCCATTAGAGACTTCAGCAATTTGTCTGTCTGTCTTCTCTGAAGCCTAAAAGCTGTTACTTGGTTGTCATAAACTGAAATGGCTGATGGTCCTAGTTATTTCACTGGATAAAGGCTGGAGCTGAGAGGTCAGGAGAACTAAAAAAAAACTTTCTGCTTGTTTTGTGTGTGCTGTATCTAACACTATCCTGCAGAAGAAGTCTAAGGTTTTGCATACAGAGTTGTCATTGTGTCAATTTTTACATGCGTGCCTTGAAAACATTTAAGGAAGGAAGGTTGATTCAAATAAATCAGTTGCAGTTCTTCAAAACATCAAGTTTATTGCTATTAGTAATATACGATTACAATTCCCCTCTGTTTTATAGAAGATAGTGTTTAAATTATCTAATATTTTTCATGAAAGGAATGTCATGAAAAACACACAAAAAAACTTTCTTAAAAGTGCTACAAAAATAAAGAATTTAAGTTATTTCAGTGAACTGAAGTGAACTGGTCCCAATTACATGCATTCAGTTTGAATTTGAAATGTGGAAAACCACAGGAAGTCAGGAGTATATTTTGGAATGTATTTGGTACATTAGAGAACAGAGAGAATAAAAATCTCTCTTAGGTAAACGTAGGCTACTAAAATATTAACCAGAGTGAGAAGTATAAAACTGTCAGGCAAAGAAACTCTCCCCTCTCTCCACCATTCCCCTTGAGGTCTGTTTCAAAAAGCATTATACCAGAAATATATGCTTAAAAAGAATAATTCTAAACATTTTAAATTTGGGTTAATCTGATTCTAAGATAAAAGTACAAGGAAGGAAAAAGAAAATTTTATGTGAATGCCTGATTTTAGGAATGTAATAACAAAACTTGCTAAAAATTGCATTGAAATATGATAGGAAAATGCTCAGCCCTGCTCTGGGTGCCCAAAGAAGGATTTTCTTGTTTCATTTCACCCTTTTAAAGAAAAATCTGTTTCAGTCCTAGCTGCTATGCCTTTCAAGGGATTTAATGCCCTGCCTTCATCTCTCCATCCAGGAGAAAAGGGGACATTACACTTATTTAATTCACTAGGTAGAATGCCCCAGCCCTCACTTTCTCAACAGCAAATGAGGTGCAAAGCTCTACCCTGCCATGCAGAGCAGGGTAGAGTCTTTTTCCATTTAAACCAAGCACCCTGGTCTAATTATTTTCTTGTCTAATTGGAATCAAGAACAAAGAGAAGAGTTGAGAAAACAGTCATTCCTCCTGTGTCCACTCTTGCTTTCTCTTTCAATGGCATACACTTACATGCACACAGTTTTCTTGCAGTGCCATGGAAAGACGTGGAGCTCTGAAACTCTAAACTGAATGCTGTTCTCCATACTACGCACCACCACAAAGATCACTGCATCTGATTCCAGGGCCATAGTAGTCAATATTCGCAGAACAGACATATTTACCAGATGCCACACAATCTCTAAGTTTCGAAACAGGCTATGGGACCAAATGTTAAAAGATATATCAGGACTGTCAGTGGTCAGAACTGTTTCAAAACAACTATTTTTCAGGGATTCCTTAATTTTTGCATGCCCAGATCTTTCTAATACTGGGAAAAGAGACAGAGGAAGAAAAGGTTTAAACCTGTTTCGGCATTATTCTAGTTGCATGTAACTACTGAAAAATGTCTGTATTCCAATATGGGACTAAATCAATTTTGGTACCTCAAAACTCCATTATCCAGATGTAGTTGTGATCCAGTCCCCTCAGGAACAGATAGAAGGAAAAACAGTAATATCAGGTTTTGTTTTTAAAGCACATCATATTTTGAAACAAATAAATGAATTCTCATAGGCATTTCAGCTTTAGGAATCAGAGAGTGTTATATTCCAAGTAAAATCTAAATTAACAGCTCAGCAGTAACATCCATGCTCCCATTGCAGATGCGGTTGTTTTCTTTTGCTATTATTTACGTTCTCTGCAGCTACTTTTAAAGTGGATAGTTGATGAGAGCTGTATTAATCACTTTTACTTCTTCGAAGCCGCTCACTGAAGAGTAGGAAATAAGAAAACTTTACTGGGAATTTTTAAGGGAAATATATCGTCTATAGGAAATGGCTATTTTGTTTTTGTTGTTCCCTCTTCCTCCACACGTTAAAGTTGAGCTCTAAAAAACTTAGTAAAGCAAGTACTTACCATCTAACAAAAACACAATAAATTTATTGTATTAGGGATCAGTGGCAGTTTGCCCTTGACATATCTTTACATAGGATCTTTGTTAACTTATAAACTGGAAAAAAAAAATTGCTTTTATTTCCCAGAATATAATATAGCATTTTACTGTCTCAATAAAAAGATTTCAGCCCTTTTATGATAGACAACTATGATTGTTTTAGCTGGGGTGGAGTTGATTTCTTTCTAGCAGCTAGTACAGTGCTGTGCTTTGGATTTGGGATGAGAAATACTTTTGATAGCACACTGGTGTTTTCAGATGACTGCTAGGCAGTCAAGGCCTTTTCTGCTCCTCATACCAATCCACCAGCGAGCAGGCTGGGGGGTACAAGAATATGGGAGGAGACACAGCAAGGACAGCTGACCCCAAATGACCAAAGGAATATTCCATGCTATATCACATCATGCTCAGTATATAAAGCCAGGGGAAGAAGGAGGAAAGCAGGATGTTTGTAGTTAATGGTGTTTGTCTTCCCAAGTAACCATTATGCGTGATGGAGCCCTGCTTTCCTGGAAGTGGTTGAACACATGCCTGAGGATGGGAAGCAGTGAATGAATTCCTATTTTTGCTTTGCTAGCATGAACAACTTTTGCTTTACTTATTAAACTCTCTTTATCTCAACCCATGAGTTTTTCTTCTCACTTTCGCTTTTTCTGATTCCCTCCCTCATCCAAACTGGGGCAGTGGGGGAGCAGCTTCCTGGTCCGTTTTTCAGCTGGAGTTAAACCATGAAACCTATGTCAGATTATATATATAAATGTTATTAAGTCACTATTAACTCTTGAAGAGTTTTTATTTCATTTTTTATAAAAAAAAATGTGACTTAAACCAAAAATAATGTATAGAAGCCATTCTTCTGCTAACATATAGATATTATGTACAATTAACTAATTGCTAACATAACTGTGCTGGAAACTTCAGAATTTTCTTGCACTGCTGGTGTAAAGGATCTTTGGTGGGGCAAAATACTTTATAGCATCTTGTTGTTCCACATACCTTTGCTACTAATAGAAAAATGTTCATTTTCATATAGCTTCTTTTTTTTTGGTGGGTCTCAAGAATTCCGATTATGAGAAGTTATATTAATATACAGAATTCCAATTCCACATATAGCGTTAATGCAAATTAATAAAATGCAGTTGAGTGAAACCACTGTCTAAATATAGGAATCTATATACTTGGAGATACTTTAATAAAGATAAATTTTAAATGCAGCTATGGGAATTTGGAAATGAAATGAATTTACCTCAAGCACAGTAAATAGATGGAAAACTTCTGGAAGTTTATGCATTAACGCTCGTCATGATTTAAGGGTTTTTTCCTAAGATATTTAGCTGCCTCATATGTTAGTATAAATATTACGAATAAATTTTCTCTTTTGGACTTCAGATGTAGAAATGTAAGATTTGCATTTAGCCACATGTTAATAAAACAAAACCAAAACCCAACCAACCAACTAAACAAAAAACAGGCTTCAGCCTGTCCTAATATATGCCAGTTCATTTGTTTGTTTTAATTGTGTTAATTCACATTTGCTCCCATTCTGAAGTGCTTTGCTGGGGGTCAGCTACAAACCAGAGGTGATCATTATGTGCAGAATTGGTGTTCACACGCAGGGGAACTAGTTCTGTCCTTACACTGGAGTAATAAACTGAAACAGTGACAAAATAGAAAATATCAAATGGCAAAGCATGAATCTGTGATTGTCCACACTCATAGTGGAGATGCTGAGTTCATCCAAAACATGGAAGAACAGGCCAGAAGACTAGCATTGATTTCAGTGCAGTTTAGGAATAGGCTTCTACTGTGAGGATGTTGTCTTGGATGATTTGGAGGGAAGAAAATTGTTGTCCCAGATGGCTGCTTCCCTCTATGATCATAACGCTGAAGTGCATTTACTTATTCACTAGAGACTCTATTTAGGATATTGCCACATTCAGAGAATACTTCATGAAAGTATTATTAAACACAAAATTTGATAAAATATACATTATACGTAACAAAGACAAATGAAAAGGTGTGACTATAAAGATTAGAAAACAAGTGTGTTGTCAGCTAGTGTAATGCTGGCAGCTGTTTTAACTGATGTAAGTTTCAATTTTAACTACAGTACCTGTTAGAACACAGCTAAAGGCATAATTCAAAATGATAGCTCTGAACAACCTTTTTTTTTTTTTTTTTTTGATTTATGAAGCTTCTTCAATACAGCAAAAGCATAATGTGAGGTCTACATCTAGATCAGTTTTTTGGGTAATAAGATTCCATCACTATTACTTAAATTAATGAATTTATATTGATTTTTCTTTTTATACTCCCAGCCATAAAAAAATATTTTTAAGGTTTTGGGGATGGTGCTTGACAATGTTTTGAATTACAACATGATTTGCATCACCATTACTTACAATCAGTGTGGAATCACTGATTGTTCTTCATCATTTTTAGGAAAAATACCATAAATTGATATTAGGACATAGTTTACTGGTTCTTGTGACACTGAATGCACAGTGTAGATGCATCTCTCTACAGATGATTCTTTACCAGTTGCAAATGATGCTTGCCATCCCTGATCCTAAGTCAATCATGTTATACACCAGTTTCTTGAAAAATACAATGCTAGGTATTGTTCTCCATCTAGCTACAGATCTAAGCACCAGATATAAGCGGCCTATGGTAAATAGGGAATTAAGAATGTCAAATTAACAGAAAATGTGTAAAAACTAATTTTAGTAGCTGTAGTTTGGTTAGGAGAAAATGATGGTGATCAATACCTTGCATTAGAAATTTTATTATTATTGCTTGTAATTATTTATTTATTAAACAAGAAGCCAGCACAGCTTCAGATTTGGTATAATTAAGGGACAGACTTAATGAACTCGGGCTGAAATGCGGAATGAAATGGTGATTGCAGGATGTAAAAATTTTCTTAGAATCTTAACTTCTTATCACAGATTTTCTGTACTGGCCACACAGGGCCTGTAGTAACATACAGCTGGTGAGAAGGTTGAAACTTACAGCCAGGGGAAGAGTTTAACTTCAGGTATCACCTTACAACCTGCTGATCTCATTAAGAGTAATGCAGATGTTATTTATTATAAAAAAAAAATACAAGAAACGAACATACTTTTCTATATCTGACAGTTAGATATGGGAGAATTTGGTGGATACCTATTCCGCCTGTGTTTCATAGTTAGTACCAGTTACAATGCAACTTGTAAAACAGTGAAATGCATGACATGACTCATCTATTGAAATTTCATTTGGTATCTGAGATCAGTGGTGTACCAAATGCATCTAGAACCATAGATAACATAATTTTAATTAAAAATGCTAGGAGTGTAATTACTTTTTAAGCATATGGCCACAGATAAGAAAATTGGATGACACTTAAATTGGGTTTGTAAGAAAATGAATTTGCATTAAAAAGTAATTATTAGCCATTTCAGTGGCAATGTGGGAGATCAAGGCTATGGATCTTTGCTCCTCAGGTTGGGAAACCTGTTTTATGTGAGGTGATATATTTGGGCTTTAAGGCAAATGGAGTCTCAGTGATTTTTCTCATCTGTTTCAGTTTAATTAGTGTCATCACACAGAATAGCATTTGTTCCATTTTTTGAGTAGCAGACAAACGGCCCTTCTAAAATGACAGGAAAATGCCATGGCTCTGTAACTGAAGCAAGTGGACAATCAAGATTGGAGGTGAAGGGACTGTTTAATTTGGTTTCTGCAATTTTTTTTAAAAAATGTAATATTAATACAGTTAAAGTTTCAGTATGGAAATGTTCGAAGCAGTATAAAATGAGTAAAAAAGCACAGGCAACTGTTCCTGATCTTTCATTATAACCTTTCCGATTCAAGACATTTTTTTTTCCCAAGTGAGAGCTGGCCTGTTAATATCCTTAACAATTACTTTGATTAATTTTTGCTATATTCAGAAATAAATGATTTATTTTATTAATTCTTTACTCAGCTTATGTCTTAATTTTCAAACCAAGTGTATAAATTCTTATGAGGGCACAAGGATGAAAATGGTCTGTTACTTTTCAAAAAATAGCAACTTCTATTAATTTCTACTTTCAGGAATTGCTTTTTAATATATAATCTGACAACAGTAAGTAAGCCTGAGCTGAAAGTGTTTACTGACTGTCCAAAATGCTTTTTCTTGGTAGCTTTTCTGATCAGTGAATTATTTAAAAGTCTAAATTATTCTGAAGAATGTTTTTCAGCATAATTCCTGGGCTCACTTTACTTCATAACTACATGTCCTATGATAAATCCTGTCATGTACCCTTCGGCAATGAGTAATAGTGCTGTCACTGTTCATTCTCAAAAAAAAAAAAAAAAAAAAAAATAGTAAAATATCCAAGTTCTATATATGGATTAAGGGTACTTTCTATAAAGATGATTTTTGGACATTATCAAGCCTCTGACATGCTCATTTCATTGGACTTTGATTTACTGGAAAGCATTCCCAAGTGCAAGATTTTTCAAAGCTTATGTGATAGCTGAACATTCCAGTTAGAAGACAAAGTTGTCAGGTGCCTTAATTATGAATGTTTCAACATTCATTGACATGTTAAGCTCCAACCTTTTTAGCTAGAAGGCTGTTCTTGGAGAAATAGTGAATCCTATGTTGAGATTAGAACTGAAGTAATGTAGAACAAAGCAAGATACTTCTCATTGCAGGAAAGGAGGCAACAGAACTAAGACAATCGAAGAAAGCAAACAGTATTCTGGTTTAAAATTACAGATCTTGTGACAACTGGATCTCTTTAGAATGTTTCTGTAAATCTGTACGCCCAAAACATGCTCCTAAAGTGCTGGCAGATTTGTCTTATGTTATTAATGTGGCTGAGGGGAGAATAAGCATTTTATTGGCAAATTTAAATGCCTGTTATGTGCTTCTGTACCTTCTTACTAATACATAAGAAAACAAAAAAAAAAACAAAAAAAAACAATAAAAAAAAATATAATTGCATACGATGAATTGCATATTGCTTCTTAGAGTCATTAGAAACAAGTCACAGAATTCTATGAATAAGATTACATAAGTTTTTCTTTTTTTTGGGGGGGGTGGGTGTTAACTTTTTTTTCCCTAGCGTAACTTGTGACATCTCTCTCCTTTTACCTTTTTAGCTTCTTACTTTTTGCTAAAATTTGCTTTGAAAACTTGCCCAGACCTTCTGTAAAGCTTCCTTCTATCCAGCTGACATCGAGTCTGTATGGTTGGATGGGGTTATTACATTACAGTGCAAGATTTGACATCGCCTTACTTCATTGAACTTCATGAGGTTCCTGTCAACCCATTTCTTCAGTCTGTCAAGGTCTCAACTGTAACAGCCCTGCCCTTATACCTCCCAGTTTGGTACTGTCAGGTAGAGAACGTGCTCTGAACATGTCTAGCAGCAATGCTAGACAGTTGGATTTTTTTACTGCTGATTGAAATTCTTTGAGGCTGGCAGTCCAGGTAAATTCATATATTGTCCACCAACCTAATTCATATCTGTCCATTTGGATTATAATAGTACTGTAGGAGTCAGTGCTAAGGTCTTGCTTCTCTATAAAACATTCACGGTTCTCTGTCTTCCTATAGCAAGTCATTCATCTCATCATAAAAAATGATCAGATTGGTGAGGCATGCTTTGGGTTTTAAACTGTATGCTTTGTCTTTCTTTAGTGCAAGGACTTGGAATTTCTTTTGCCTAGTTGATATGACTGTAATGAGTGACTACAGATAAATAGCCAAACACGTTCTGAGACTTCTCAGCAGAAGATCCTCCTTGAATTTTTTTCTCTATGGCAAAGAGGATTTCCTTTGCAACATACATATGAGAGCTTATCTCGGGTTGCTGGAGTAAAGTAAAATCACTTCAGGTATGTCCTGGTTTGAGGTAAACAGAACCAACTTTCTGTTCAGTAATTTTACTTCTTAGTTAGGCCTTTTCTAACTCTCTGAAAGTAACAGCATGTTGTGCAGAAAACTGTTAATTCTCAGAGTGATAAGACCAATGTTTATAGTTAAAGCCAAGGAATGGTACGCAGAGAGGGTCTTGCTAATACTTATTGCTATACCAAGGTCAGCTAATTTTGTCATTTACTCCGTTGGAGAGTCAGAAACGGAAGAGCATAGNTCTTTTTTTTTTTTTTTTAATTATTAATATTTCCTTAAAGTAGTTTAGTTCCTTCTAAACTCATAAATCTCTTTATCTCTCATCGTCCTCTCCTTGGATTGAGAGGTGGGGGGAGAGCATCTGTCACCCGTCACTGGCCAATTTGGCCAAAACCATGACAATGTGTTACTCCAAACTCAGCCTGTGTATCGTGTGAAAATCTCAACTGAGCATAAATGTATTTGAAACAATTTAAAAAACGTGTCATCATGCGTCATAGATCATGACATGAATGTTCAGAACTGCTACTGTAATTGCTCCACATGGCTCAAGAACCCTCCCTTCTGACTTGGAAAATTCAAAAGGAACCCAACATTGCTGTAAATACAGTTTTAGTCATTTTGGGTAAAACTGATGACAGGTCTAGCTACTTACAAAAAAAGCATGCCATGAGCATGCCTTTTTCCCTATACAAAACAGCTAATCATGACAACTGGAAGGTATTAAATTTCCCTTTGGGGAAGATTTCACTTCTCTTTTGAGTGAATTATTCACATTTCCCAGAATACCAGCTCAGCAGTCTTCTGTGCCATCAAGTTGCATAATGTTTTTTTCCTAAATGGGAGAAATAATAGATGGTCTAAATACTGGCCTAAGTATTGTTTTTTGATAGCAATAGCCTCATTTTACATATTTTTATCACAGAAGAATGAGCTGTAGTAGAAAGCTCTGCTCAAGGATCCCTGTCTTCTTCTCCATCCCCATGCTCACCCCCTTTCTTTTTTACTCCTTTTTAGTTGCAAATATAGGATATTCTACCCTTCAAATAGATGAGTTTCATGCAATTCCTTGAAATTGTGGTTGAATGCTATTAAGCATCCCAAAATAACCATTCCTAATTGAATTAGTCAATGGTGCAGATTACTTGTATAAAAGAAAATAAAATACAGTTTTAGTAAGTAAGTGTGGAACATTTTGTTTGCTTTTGGAGGGAGGAGTTATAATATCTGTAATAAACTTGTTCTAGGAGTGTTCCCTCTTTCCTAATCTCCTTTCTGTAGAAAGTTCCATCCATGTTAATCTTTCTTATCTGAAAGTACATGTATGTCATTAAAGTATGTATTTAAAATCACATCATTATAGAAAATGCTGTGATGCATTAGGCGTATGTCACAAATGGTACTGTTGAAAAACGTAAAACTTTGGAAGGAGAAGTATTGGGTAAGCAATTTTTTTTCTTATTTTTACACTTTGATTTAAATTTAACAGAGTAAATCAAAAGTCTTGATATTGGCTATTTGAGTCTAAAACAGTGTCAGAGATTAGGGCATAAAACAGTCTTAAAAATGAATACACAAAAATTTGCCATTACATTTCCATATCAAGTGCAGTGAGATTTATATACGAAATATTTTGGACAAAAGAGAAAACTCTAAATTATGATGTTGTCTTTTTTTAAATTAGTTCTGTAGCTCAAGCATGAGGCTAGTTAGATCCATTGCTGGTTTTGGAAATCTATTCAAAACTATTTTTTTTGCTGACAGATGTGAATTTGGCTTTATTGTTTGAAATACAGTTTTCTAAACTGTAGAGTAGACAAGTACATAGATATTTACATAGGCAGGAAATCACCTTTTTATTTTTTTGCTAAAGTATTTCACAGTAATTACAAGTATAGACAGCTTTTAATAATAGTCTAGAAAACATATAACCTAAATTGTAGCCAAAATATAACTGGATATCAAAGAGCAATTAATATCAAGTATCAGTGATTAAAGTCTTTCTAAAGCCTAAAATAAGGCTAAGTGACACTTGTAGATGATTTATTGACTAGAAGCTAAATAAGCATTCTAAACTATGATTCTGAAAGGCTGATTTTTTTCTGAATGAAACCATTAAGTTGAAGTTCAAATTATCTTCTTCCAAGAAGGATGCCAAACCTGTTGGGTGCTTGTAGCAGCATTAGACTTTCAACATGGAGTGTAGGTCAGGCATAGGGCAGGCACAAGATCTTAAGCGTTTCTTTACATTATATGTTCCTAAGGGTTTTGTTTGTTTTCCTTCCAGATAAAAAAAAAAAAAAAACAAAACAAAACAAAAAACAAAAAACCAAGAGACTTTTCAGCAGGAGCTACATTGGCTAGAGTATGTTTCTTTTTAATGGAAGCTACAAATCAAAACATTTAAGAACTTAATTCTTTTTTGTAAACTGAAGTTATTTGCAGGGACTAGGGAATTAATTAATAATGTTTCCAAGAAGAAGGATAATCAATTGTTATCTTCCACCCCTTCCCTAAAGTGACATTTTGTGTACGTTTCAGTGACTAGTGATGCCTTACTTGTTTTCCTATAGGACCTATCCAGAGGTTTTCTCAGAGGTAGAACCTCTGAGAGGGGTGTTTGGGGACAAGATTTTAAGGCACAGACAAGAAGATAGATCCTATCCATCAGATATCTTTCAAGCTTATCTCAAACCTCAGGAGTTAAGTGGAGTAATTGTACAATCATTGAGTGAGGGGGAAAACTTGTATGTTTTTATGTGGCAAAAGGTACACTGGGTATAGTTCCCTTTCTTCCCTTAGAAGCTGCTAGTAAATTTTTGTGGGAGAAGACACGACTTTCCCCTCTGTTTCTGTGTGAACTTCTTCCACAGTAAATTGTCATAACTTTGACTTCATGTCTTCTCTATTTTACTGCAGAGTATGTTTCTTTGTTCTGTAGAAAGAGGGAATCACTTAACTCTAAAACTCACTTTTTCTTTATTGACTTCCACCAATTTGTTTTATATTTAGCAACTGTCTTTTTGATCAGTAATATACATATACATTCCTCTGTTGTGGTTTTTTTTTTTTTGTTTTTTTTTTAAAGGAGTCTGAGTATTAAATTAATAGGATTTTAAATTGTGCTTTCTGATTATTTTACAAAACTCCATCAAAATAATTCTTTCCATTCTTCTCTTTAGCATTTTCTGTCTTTCAAACAGTAACTACAATCAACGAAACTTGTTACAAATTCTCTCTGAAAAGTGTCAGACAATTTATTTGGTGATTTTAATAAAATATTAGAGCAAGGCAGTACTTGGAATTTCTCTAATGTGCAATCACATTCACTGCCCAGAGCAACCATTTTGTAGTTCTTTACACTAGGGAAAATATCTAATCATTACTTTCTTTAGCTAATTCAGAGACACTTAGCATTTCCTAAAATATAATTATTAAGTAGGTTAGGATTTATCTCATTAAAATACCCACTGTTTCTTTCATATACTATATTTTTAAAAGTAGGATACTTGCTTTAAAATATTTCTTTCAGCCACTGCCACCTCATTCTTTTTGTTAGTTATTATTTAGCCAATGTTCTTTGTGATTTAGTTGAATTTTGAGTCAGAGTTTATAGTTGAATTTAATGTTCTTGGTTTTAAATTTCTTGTTTTAATATTCAGGTTTTTCAACTTATTTTTTTTTTTTAATAAGATAAGAGCCTTGGGAGATATGCTCCCTTTTCCATGTTCAAGCAGATACTTTCTTCAAGTGTCATAAGTGTAGGGTTTAACAGTTCTAAAAGAACTCAGGGTGGAAAGCCATCAAGTCCAGAGACTTTATCAGTAGACAGAAGCATAATAGTAGCTATGTAGTCTCCTGCCTTTAGAACATTTTCTCGCATTGCAGAAAGTTGTGGGAAGTTACTATTTTATTTATTTGAGTTTTGTAAGTAGGTAGGTAGACCAGACTGAAGACAAGCTTTAATATATTTTTTCTTTTTTTTTTTTTTCTTCTTTCTTTGCTCTTCTAGAATTTTCCACAATTTTTCTTTTTGTCCTTAGTGTAGCATTACTGTCCAGTCTTAAAAATGTAAAAAAGTGTTATATAAAATAGCAGAGTTTTGGAAGTCTTTATTGGTTCATGTAAGTTTTTACTACAATTTTATTAATGAGGGTCAATACTTTCCATCTCTAGAAATTTTGTTTCTTTGTTAGTCATCACATAAATTTACCTCTCCTGTTGCTGACAGAACGTGGTTTAATGTGCTTTGCCTGTGGTCTATGGACTTACAGTTTTTCTTTTTTTGACTTGCAGTCAAACATTACTAATTTTTTAATGTCTCTCACTGTGTGCCACAGTGCAGTTGGACAGTATAAATCACTGGCAATAGTCAGCCTTCTGGCTTTGTTTTGTGTCTCGCAGACACACTGATTAAGATTTTTAGGGATTATGTGAATCTCTAAAACGTCAGTTTTACTGTGTTACTGTTGTGGTTTGCCTTCAGGCGGCAACAAAGAACCACGTGCCACTCTCTCGGCCTTCCCCAATATGGGAAGAATCAAAAGCAAAAGACAAAATCTGTGGATTGAGACAAAGGCAGTTTAACAGAACAGCAAAGGGAACAAGAAAACAGCAACAGTAACACAGATAGAGGAATATACAAACACAATTATGGTACCACCACTCACCAACTGGACCTGGGATGCACCAGCGTGCTCTGAGCCTTCCTGCCCCCTCCCTCAGCAGCTCAGAGTGGGCATGGCTCAAATGTGATGGAATACCTCTGTCCCTGACAGAGCCTGAGTAAAATTAACACCATCCCCACTGGAACCAGGACAGTTACCTATCACACCAATTAAATATAGTTATTATCTTTCGCCTTCACCTGAGTTTATCACTGAGTTTATCACTTTTACTGGAGTCTCTGAATTGCAGAACCATCAAATAGTTTGGGCTGGAAGGGAGCTTTAGAGGTCATCTAGTCCAACCCCCCTGCAATGACCAGGAACATCTTCAACTAGATCAGGATGCTCAGAACCCTGTCAAGCCTGACTTGAATGTTTCCAGGAATGGGACATCTACCACCTACCATCTGGACAGCCTATTCCAGTGTTTAACCACCCTCAGAATAAAAAATTTCTGCCTTATATCTAGTCTGAGTCTACCTTCTTTTAGTATAAAACCATTACCCTTTGTCCCATTGCAACAGGCCCTGCTAAAATTTTGTCCGAAACTTTTTCATAATCCTTCTTTAAGTATGGGAAGGCCACAACAAGGTGTTTCCAGAGCCTTCTCTTCGCCAGGCTGAACCACCTCAACTCTCTCATCCTGTCCTCATAGGAAAGGTGTTACAAACTTCTGATCATTTTTGTGGTCCTTCTTTGGATCTGCTCCAACAGGCACATGTATTTATTGTGCTGAGGGCTCCAGAGCTCGTTACAGTACTCCAGCTGCGATCTCACCAGAGTGGAGTAGAGGGGCAGAATCACCTCCCTCAACTTACTGGTCACACTTCTTTTGATGCAGCCCAGGGTATGGTTGGCCTTCTGGGTTGAGAGCACACAACGTCAGCTGATGTCCACCTTTTCATACACCAGTACCCCCAAGTCCTTCTCCTGAGGGCAGCTCTCAATCCTTTCATCCCCCAGCCCGTATAGATACCATGGGTTGCCCCAACCCAGGTGCAAAACTCTGCCCTTGCCTTGTTGGACCTCATGAAGTTCGCATGGGCCCACTTCTTGAGCTTGTCCAAGTCCCTCTGGATGGCATCCCATCACTCAGGTGTGTCAGCCATCCAGTGCAGCCACACCAAGTCATCTACAAACTTGCTGAGGGTGCACTCGATCCCACAGTCAATGTTATTGATGAAGATACTAAATAGTACTGGTTACAATATGGACCCCTGAGGGACACCACTACTCACTGATCTCCGTTTGGACATTGAGCCATTGATCAGGACCTTCTGGACGCAACTATCCAACCAATGCCTCATCCACCGAACAGTCCACCCTTATGTCTCCAATTTAGA
The DNA here is from genome assembly GCA_013400035.1 of Rynchops niger. Taxonomy (NCBI): domain Eukaryota; kingdom Metazoa; phylum Chordata; class Aves; order Charadriiformes; family Laridae; genus Rynchops; species Rynchops niger. The sequence goes on along the minus strand of VXBH01003953.1, from coordinate 154,302 downwards.
GAGAAGGATGAGGTGAAGGACTGTGTCAAAGACCTCACAGAAGTCCAGATAGATGACATCTGTAGCTCTTCCCTTGTCCACTAATCAGTCCATTATAGAAGGCCACTAGGCTGGTCAGGCAGGACTTGCCCTTGGTGAAGGCATGCTGGCTGTCTCAAATCACCTCCCTGTCCTCCATGTGCCTTAGCATAACTTCTAGCAGGATCTGTTCCATGATCTTCCCAGGCACAGATGTAAGGCTGACAACTCTGTAATTCCCAGGGTCCTCCTTTCCACTCTTTTTAAAAATGGATAAAAATGTTTCTCTTTTCCAGTCATGCGGGACTTCACCCCGTTGCCATGAGTTTTCAGATATCATAGAGAGTGGCTTGGCAACTACATCACCCAATTCCCTCAGGATTCGGGAACACATCTTGTCAAGTCCCATAGACTTACATATGTTCAGGTTCCTCAGGTGGTCATGAACACGATCTCTTAGAGAGGTAGGGATTTGCTCCCTCAGTCCCTGTCTTGCAGCCCATCCACTCAAGAGGTATGGAAAGAGGTTACGAGTGAAGACTGAGGCAAAAAAGTTGTTGAGTACCTCAACCTTTTCCTCATCCTTTGTTACCAGTTTTCCAGTCTTGCTCATCAGGGCAGGTACACTTTCTTTGACCCTCCTTTTCTGGCTGACATATCTGTACAAGCCCTTATTATCCTTTTCGTACCTTGACAAGTTCAGCTCCAGATGTGCCTTGGCTTTCCTGACCCCATCCCTACACTACTGGTCAGCGTCCCTGTAGTCTTCCCAGAATACCTGTCCCTGCTTCCACTGCCTGTGTGTTTCCTTCTTGGTCTTTAACCAGCGGGTCTTGACTCATTCATGCCCATCTCTTGCCTTCTGTTGTTGTTTAACCCCAGTCGGCAACCAGGACCACACAGGTGGTTGCTCACTCCCTCTCCTCCCTTTTTTTCCCCCCTTTAGAAGGGTGAGGAGAAGAGGAGAAAAAAGTAGTGGAAAGGTAAAGAAAACCCACATTTGTAGGTTGAGATTAAGACAGTTTAATAGAAACAATAACAGAAAAGCAAAAATAACAATAATCATAACAATATTCATAATGACACAGGTCACTCTCACTGCCTGATGAATTGGCACCGTCCCAAGCAGTGATCATGGATTCCCATCCCTCAGCTAACCCTTATTTATATACTGAGCATGATGTCTATTTTATGGAATATTTCATTGGCCATTCTATTTTTCTGTCTATGCTTCTATGGGAAGCGGTTAGAAGTCCTTGAACAGTGTAAAAATCACTTAGCACAACAATTGAAAACAAGAGATATTATTGACATTCTTTTCACAGCAATCACTAGAAAGAAAATTAACTCTTTCCCACCCGAAGCCAGGACACCTTCCTTTCCTGATTTCTTACACTTTGGGGATCAAGAGCTCTTGCACTCTAGGCAAAGCATCCTTAAATATCTGCCAGCTGTGTTCTCCTCCGTTGTCCCTGAGGGTGGTGCCCCAGGGGGTCCTATTGACTAATTCTTTGGTAAGCTGGAATTTTGATTTCCTGAAATTCAGGGTCCTGACTTTACTCTTCACTTGACCCATATCCCTCAGGACTGCGAGCTCCAACAGTGTGTGATCACTGCAGTCCAGACTGCCTCCCATCTTGACGTCACTGATTATCTTACTACAGTTGGTGATCACCAGGTCCAGTCTTTCATTCCCTCTGGTAGGCCTGTCTATTACATGGCTTAAGAAGTTATCCTTGATGCGCTCCTGGAGTCTCCTGGATCGACTACGGCTTCCTGTGCTACTTTTTCAGCACTTGTCAGGGTGCTTGAAGTCCTCCAGCAGGACAAGAGCCTGGGAGAGCGATGTTTCCTGTAGGTTGAGTAGGAAGGCTTTGTCAATAGGCTCCCCTTGATTGGGTGGCCTGTAGTAAACACTAAACACAAGGTTCCCACACCAACCACAAGGCTACTGCACGACTCCTAAAATAATGTTTTAAAATGAAAAGGACTCTGTAGGTAGATTCTTTCTCTATCTAAACTATCTTTATATTTTAAAATGTAGACACATAATTTAAATAAAGCTTAACCTTAATTAAACTTTTTTTTAGTTAAAAGTCAAGGAAAGGTGTTGATAACCAGAAAATCAATCTTTGTGTCCTCAAATTAGAAATTATTTTATCATTTCTTTCCTACTGTAGAAAGAAATATTGTGTGTTATCATGATATTTCCTTGCATGATCCCAGGTACATGCAGTAAATTTCTTCCATTATTGAATTCAAGATGGGATGATTTCGTGTTTTGGTTTGTTTGGGTTTTTGTTGTATTTTACTTTATTTCTCCAGGGTGTCTGAGAATTGAAATAATGTGAACCCCAGTTACTGGGTAATTACTGAAACAAACTGTAACTGAACTGTTTTGGGAAAAGGGACAAGCTGTGAGGGTGTGGCTGATCATATATCTTGTTTTTTCCTGTATCAGTCATAAACAGATAGATGAGCATTTGGTATAAATATATATTTTAAAAAGGCAGTGTACATCAGAGGGGAATAGTGAATGTGCCATTCACTTAGTGAGACTGCGTGTTGTGCCCTTTTAAGGATCTTGGAGTATTGCCTGGAGACTTAGGAACTTGCCAGTGTGCTAAAAGGGCCCAATACAAAACCCATTAATGTCAGTGGAACAATCCCAATAGACTTAGATGAACTTTAAATCAGGGTAAGCAAGTGCTCATGTCAGTATTTTATCTGAGTCATATACAGGCCCGCGAAGGAGAGGAGAGGTTTGCAAGCTAGAATAAAACACTTTCAGGTCCCAACAGTAAAGCTCACTAGGTATGATTTGATGGTCTTAAAATGGCACTGGGCTTTGTTTTATACTGGTATTAATGAACAATATGAGCTGATAACTTCTAGCAGACACATACAGGACACTTCTGTGGACAAAAAGACCCCTGACTATCAAAATAAAGTAACTTGCAGGAGTTGCAAAAACTGTTTCCTTTCTAGCAGCTTTATTGTTTTCCTAATTTTAGAATCTCTCTTATATAAAAAATTTGTGCTGTTCTGTAGGTCAGGCAGATTTTGCTAATTCCTTTTCACAGTGCAAATTCTAACAGTGTGAGACATGGGTGAATCCATATATTTAGATGGTAATGAATGGTACTTTTCAGATACGATTACATCCATTATTAGTCTCTGGCTAGATCTTGAATTTTTACTTTAGGACAATTCAGTGGTGTGGTGATTGATAGATAAATAAATAGGATAACCTACCATTTTGAAGCAGGGAAACTATATGCTGTTGAAAACAGATGTGTTAAACTTAATTTACTTGTGTTTACCCTTGCCAACATCACAGATATGGATGAAACAGCAGTAGTGGTGTGTGGAAGGGTTTTCCTTGACCAGCAAGTCCAATTATCTGCTACTTACCGTAGCAGATAATCTTGTTCATATACTCAAATCTCCCTTTATTAGGGCCAGTCCATGTCTGCAGGGTTTTTTTTTTTTACTTTTCCTTTTAGGCACTGCTTCACAGCTTCATTTCCTCATGGTTAGGAATCATCTTCTAATTTACAGTGCAATTTTCAGGCCAAATTACATATATTTTTTTTCTAGCACTGATATTGTCTTTTAGCTTTAATAGCCATTCCCTCTCCCTTGTGTTTGTTCCCAGATGTACTTATAGAGAACAATCATCTACCCTCTTATTTTATGTTTTACTAGGCTAGACAAGCCAAGCTCTGTTGGTCAGTTCATTAAGATAGACTCACCTTCTTTTGTTTACTATGCAATAATTCTCTTTCAAAAACTTATCAGAAGACACACTTATTGGAAAAGAAAATTTCAATGTATGCTACAGAGCATTCAGAAAAGCCTTCCAAACTTATTTCAGACATAATCCTAAAAGTTTGCACAACAAACTATTTTTAAGCTACAGTTAATTAAATCTGTAAGTCAAAATTGCAGGTAATCTAAGTTCAGTAACAATGATGCTACTCTATCTACAGAAATTTCAAGAAAATTAGACCAGTCCAATTTACCATACAGCACAAGCTAAGCCAGGAAGACTTTATTTTCCTTCTAGAACAGAAAATGAATGGAATTAAGAAAAACTAAGCTGAAAACTAAGGGACGAGAAAAGGAGAAGACAAATGTAAAGGCATACTGTTGGGGACATTGATGGAGATGCAGTCCTGGTAGGAGGTGCTCCATGACAGAGGAGGTATCTCTGAGGGATCATGGTCCATGGAGGAGACTAGACCAGGAGGTGGATGACCCGGAGTAGACTGTGGAGCGTAGAGGAATCCATGCCAGGATGGGGATGCCACAAGAGGATGGTGTCCCACAGAGGAAACCACACCTTAGTGGGGATGCCCCCGAAGGGATGGTGGACCATAGAGGAAACCATACTGGTTCAGGGTTACCTTTGAGGGATCATGGCCCATGGAGGAATCCATGTTGGTACACTGGGAAAAAATAAGAAACACAAAGCAGTGAAGGAAAACACCTATGAAAGACAGAGTGGCAGAAATAAACCATTACTAACTTCAACTTCTGCATTATCAGATGACTAACCAAAGGGATTGGGAGAAACTGCCTGTAAACCTCAGCAAAAACAAGGGAAGCTGAGCCTACAAAGCAGGAAGGAGAGTTATTGAACTGGAGTTGAGCCTGTGAAAGTGGAAGGAAAGGTGTTTGCCTAAATGTTTGTTTAATTATTTTTTGTCTTTTTTTTTTTTTTTTTTTTTTTTTTTTTTTTTGGTCTTTTTTCCCCTCAATAACCACATCAGTAATTAGAAGTTTATTTTAATTGCTCATTAAGTAAATAGTTTTAAATTCCCGGTGTTGAGACTGCTTTGTCCATGACAATCCAACAGATTCTTGAGGCTGGTATTCAGGTTCAAATTCCTAACTTAAACACAAAAGTATTATATTTAGATCCTCAGAATCTAGGCTTAACTGTCATCCTTCAGTAACCTAGTATCAGCTGCCATCTAAGTTTCTTACAGTATATAAGTCTTCCGGCTTCTGAAGGGCATATGCATGAGGACCCTGACTCATGTAGACCCACCTCTGTATGCAAGTCTCAGTTGCTGCAGGAGTTACAAAGACTATAAAACCATAATTCAGTTCTCTCCTTGGAATGAAGTTTGAAGAAATCTGAGATGGTTTCATTCATTTCTTAATTCTTCTCATTAACTTCAGAGCTTTGCTTCTGCATGTCTTATTCTAGTTAAGCCAATGAACAGAAAGAGGTGTTTCTGGATTACAGACCATCCAGATTATTTAGGCTTTTGCTGTAAGAAGGCATTTTGTTCTTATTTATTGAAATTGATAGTGATGATGTGGGTAGGACCACAGGTAGAAATCTACATCTTAAAAGTCTACTTCTGAAGGATGCTAAGGATGAAACCCACTGTATTAACCACATGTTATAATGCTTATACAGAACTTTGTGATAACTACTAGTAGTAATTCCTACTTTTTTAAAGTGTTTTTCATGATTGCAAAGACAGCATACTCTTAAATCTATTCTTTGTGCCAGTTTTTAATCTCTATATGTATACTTACTAGTGCTGTTGAAATTTTATCATGTCTTACAATATTTGATGATACATTTTTATTTAGCACAAAAATAGCTCGTCTGAAACCAGTGGAGTCATGATAATTTATTGTAACTGAGGGTCTTAAAACCCAGCTCACTGAGCCACGTGGTTATATGAAAATCTCTTTTTTTAGTGTTATTGTATGTTTCTAGGCATCAGTGATGGTTTTTATGAGGACAAACTTTTTAATTTTTTCCTTTAAATTCTAATGAAATCAACTTACTAATAAAATGTATCCATGGGTCTAAATTATGAGTCTGACTTCAGAAAGTAATTGTATCATTATCAAAGTCAGAAAAGAGGTTTAGTCACATCTCAGATAAAGCATAGATTTTCTGCAGCATGTATTTGTATTCTGTATGTGTATATTCACACACATGTATATGCATGCATACAGCTTTTACTCCAAGCATGCAAGTAGATAGAAAACAGAATTCTCTTTTAATAATGCCCCTTTTATGTTAGATTAAGCCGCTCATTTTGTGTAGATAAATGGGAGAACTCCTGGATTAATGAAGACATTTTCATTACTACAATGAGATACTTGCAGATGCCTCTGCAAAGCTTTTAACTGATTTCACATCCCATAATATATATTATTGAAGAGCCAGAGATGTTATGCTTTTTAAAATGCCATATTTATCTCAAATAATGTATTTATAGTTTACCTGTATATTAAAATTTAGTTCAATTTCCAATATCCAACAGTTCTTAGAGTAGTTTAGGCCCCTTAATTGTCTACAGTCTTGTATTTCTGTTTATCAACAGGTCTCAAGAGAGGAACAGAACAAAGCAAATAAATGAAAGAAGAATCAGTGAAAGAAGATAAAAGGAAAAGATATCTTTAAAAGTTTTAAAAACATTTAAAATTTAAAATCATGATTCCAAAACATGAGTCATTTGAATGGGATCTTTAAAAAACAAAACAAGGAAAAAAAAAAGTTATAAACAAAAATATTAGCCAAACATTGATAACAAACCTCTATGTAAGCTGTTGAAACCTACCTAGTGTTCACTGTTAAGTCAGAGGGCATGCTGTGTGCTACAGAGTTGATGCCTGACTCAGTGTACTCAACTATTAAACTAGAAAACTAAATCGATCCAGGAAAAGGTGCAGATATAAGAGTTAAAATTCCCTCTCCTCCCTCCCCCCCACCCTGGATGACTTTCTACTGTTTGTCTAGCAAACAAATATACAGTACTGAAGGCTAAATTCAGTATTGTCAGCCAAAACTATCAAAAACCATTCTCACTTGATTTATTTTTTTGTTTCTAGCCCAGTACTTAGTTGAAGTTAAGTCACCTGAAGTCACGTATCAGTTGGCTACTTCAATAGTAAATGTAATACAGAGATTGTCTTGATCCAATAGAAATAAAGCATGGGAGTACATAATTTTTCCTCTCCTTTCCTCTTTGGTGCCTTCAACACACAGGGCAGTTAGTACATGAGGCAATTAGGTTATCTCCCTCACTGCCACAGCCATCCTTCTCAATGTTGAGACAAAGAGGGGGAGCCTTGACCTTCAAGCAGCTTGACATCTTCCTTCTTCACTGAACAAGAAGAGTTTTCAGCCTGCAAAGCAGTCAGTGTACTACCTTGTATAATGTTAAAGCTGTATAACTTTGTATGCATTAATTTATCTTAACTTTATGCTTTGGCCAGAGAAGTATAGCAAGAATCGGAATGCCTAAAGAGGGTAAGTCTGAACGAAGAGCTGAAAGATCAATAAGGCTAGATCACAACTGATTCATCCTCCCCTTCCTACTGCAGCCAAGCTGAAATCCCCTACCTTGACAAAATGAAATTTAAGATCTGCTTGACTTACCAGACTTACTTGCATTTTATCACCTACTGGTGATGACTGGCTGATAATAAAGCTTCAGAGTTCATATCTCAGTAAAATTCATGCTGCTGTAGTTGCTTCAGCTTGATTATATCAGGTGTAGGCATTCAGACATCAATCTATATAACTGGGTTTTCCTTCTACGTAAAAAAAAAAAAAAAAGAGGATGACACAGATATTATATTAATCTTGAATAAACTCTTTAGTTGTTTGTATTGATAAAATGCACTGGAAAAGATCAATGGAAATGTTTGTATAGAAAATACAGAATTTTACAAAAGTAAAATATGTTTACAAATTGTTTCCAGTCTTCTGAAACAGATAGACAATCTTCATAAAAACAATAATGAATGAGATGCGAAATTATGTACTCTTATGTTTCGTATGTGGTAGGATCACTGGTGGGCACTTTGTATGATAATGAAGGTGCAGTAGACATCTAACTTGATCCTCTTCTTAGTTTCTTCATGAACAGAAGAAATGTCAGTTTAAACACTTCTGAGAAGTCTTTTCAAAATATCTGAAAATTCTTCTACTGGTTGTGCACATAAACATAATATGAAGACTCTTGAATCTTCCCACTAAAGCAGAGAATAGAACGGTTTAGGATTTTCAGTTAAAATATTTATTCCCCTACAAAAAATGTCACATTTTGATGAAATGAGCTCTTCTACTTATTAATTTTTTTAAGAACTACAATGGTTTTCAACCTAAAAATGTAAAACACTGAAGAAAATGGAGGGGGTTTTTTGTTTGTTTGGTTTTTTTTAGTTTTATTTTAGGAAAGCATACAAAAAATGTAGCAAAAGAAAGGTATTTTAGAGTCAGAAAGTTATTTCTTATTTTTGTAATTGATAGCTGGACATAGTGAAATTCAATTAAGTTCTTAAAGTCAAGCATATGATAAACTTTGCTGAAACTTACTGGGTAGACATAAACTTAGAGAAAAATGCAGGAGCTGAAATCATTCACTGAGGTAGAGAGAGGAAAAGTGATATTACATTGTGCCACATGATGGTGCCATTTATGGTGCCATAAAAATGATATAGTAACACAGATTAAAAGATAAATTGTAGTAAGAGGTGCAAAATGGAATTCTTTACACACAGAACTTAAAAAATCTTGTTGGCTTCATTTGGTAATCAAAAACATTCATGAGATTGGGCACAAGTTGGAAAATGTCTAAATATCAGAAGTAGCTTTGCTAACGTAAAGAACACTGTGAAAGGCCTGCAGCAAAAAGTGCTACAAGAGAAATATTTAATAGTAAGCAAGGACAAATAGGAGAAACAAATATGACTGGCAAAAGATATACTTTTCCTGATGAGACTAAAGGCATGCGACAGAGAAGAGAAACAATAAAAAGAACGTAATTACAAAACCAAACCAAAACAAGATGACAACAACAAAACAAAACAAAAAACCAACAACAAACAAACAAAAAACCCCACACAACACCCCCCCCACACACACAAAAGTTCCTGAGATGTATGGGATGTTAGCCATTTCTGCAGGTTTAATTCTGCTCAGGGAATATATAAAAGTAAACCATAAGGAGTTTGACCAGTGTCAATAAACAGGAACTGAAAAAGCTTCTCCTGAAGCTTTTCAACACCTCTAAAGTGGAATGACCTTTAAACCAACAAATGGCTGTTTTTCAAATAAAGCAGTTATTAATGATGTAAATGTTAGATGTATGAAGCAAATGGACAAATTTTGCACTGTAAAATGTACCTATACATCTGTAGACTGATAGATAATTGATAGTGACATGAGTTACATTAAATGTTAAGATCTGTTTAATAAAAACATTATGCTCATCAGGGTAAGAATTTATGCCAAATTACAGGACAGTTTAATGCTTCCATTATCTTCTAATAAATAGAGATACTAGGAACCTAATTTTTGTCACCTGTTCAGAGGAACATTTTAATTAATGTTCCTCTGAACATTATGAACAATAATGAGAAGAAAAATAAATGTTAATATCAATCTGCTCAAATATATATCTGACATACACCTAGTCTCGCTTTCTAGGGTGGGAAGGGAAGGGACAGAGGAAAAGGTATTTGGGGGGCATGGTACTTTACAGCCTAATGTAACTAAAATAGGGCAGGTGAACAACTTTTTTAAGTGGAGGCTAGATCGCTGAGTTGTTCATTGTGTTTTTTCTTACAAACAAAAATTATTTGAGATAAACAGTGACTACTGCCCTGTCATTTGCTGGCATAACACCCCTGCCTGAAGGCGACAGTTAAGGAACCATGTACTCCTGGTTCCTGACTGGACCCTTCGAGTGTGCTGCAGGGATGGGCTTAGCACATATATGCAGCTGCATGTAGCACAGGGGGGATGCAAGACTCAGAAAAAGTCAGAATGCTATAAAGATCTGGGAGAGATAGACTTCAGTGTTTTCAGTGTGAAAGCTGCCATGGATGAGATTAAATTCGTCCCAGTGATGCCACAGCTGGTTGTCTAAAATGAGGACTAGGGCTGAACATAAGAAGGCTGCTTTAAGGAATTTCTTCTTAATGTTTAGGGGCATTTCTTCTGGAAGCTTGGAGTGGGAACTGTTCAGTGAAATTAGAGTAAAAAAAAGTTACAACTTTGCGGATACAAGAATAAAGTAATTGCAATATTTACTACAGCTTTTTGTTTTGTTTTATTGTTTAATAAAACCATCATTATCACTACCTTTGATTCCAATCCATGTGTTCCCGAATCCAGTTCTTGAATCCAGTTCCTGTCTGCCACTGAGTCCAGTACCAGTGCTGGCCAGTGACATCATCATCATCCTGGGAGGTCAATACTGGTTTTGCATGTGTTTGTGTATATTTCATTATTTTCTTATTAATATTATTATATTTTCTTTTTATTGTTAATACTTTATTTAAGCTATTTTAGGATGATTTTTTTTTTTTCAACCCATAAGTCTCTCTCCTTTATTCTCTGTCCCTTTCCTTTCTGGGAAGAGAGAGGTTTCAATAGAAAAATATCAGTCATTTGTTTAGTGGTCAGCACAGCCACAGTTGACACAGGTCTCAACAATCATGCACAAATTATTTTTTGAAGAAAACTAAGTGTCCTAAAAAAAATCTCTTCAGAACTAAAAAGGAAGAATTATTTTAAAAATCAGAGGAATTGAGAAATTAAATACAAACAAGCATGCACAACTGTTTTGTTCTTTTAAAAAAAAAAAGAAAGTATATTGTTCTTCTTACATGAGCTGTAAGTTCAGTGCTTGCCTTGGTACAGAAAACGTAGGAAGCATTGCATTTAGTCTAAGAGTGAATCAGGATGTACGCTAGCAGATTTTCCAGAAATGGTACTAGCAGTAGCTTCTGCACAATGCTACAGAAAAAAAAAAAAACAGTCTGATGAATCATCCTTGCCAAATACATGGAATAGAGCTTAGACAACAGAAGGATGAAGAGCAGGCAACATCAGGGGAAAAAAAAAAAAAAAAAAAAAAAAAAAAAAAAAAAAAAAAAAAAAAACCCCCCCCCCCCCCCCCCCCCCCCCCCAAAAAAAACACCCCCCCCACCCCCCCCCCCCAAAAAAAAAAAACAACAAAAAAACAAACCCAAGCCTGTATCTCTGCAAGTTGCATTTCATCATTCCCCAAATGTGTGATAGGTGTCTGTTAAATAAACTGGATCTTCTGTACATCGTACGTGTCTTTGAGTGTATGTATAAATATATAAATAAGGAAAGTTTCTAAAACTTCTAACTGCTCCATCTTTCCAATTAAGTATCAAATGCAATTTAATTGATTAGTGGGATTTTTTTTGTGTTTTTGTCCTGTTAAAGGGTTAATTTCACTGTCACAAAAAAGGTGGCAACAGAACAACAGAAGAGGCTGGAGGGCCAGGGAGAGAAAAATACTAATTTTGTGTAAAAGCCCTTCTGCAATTCTTTCTTCTTCCTTGCCCTCCAGTCACCTGTGTGTTTACTCTGTCTCTTCTTATTGAGGTATAGCACTCAGGCGGTTACAGTGTGTCAGCTAGCAAGTGGTTTTCCAGCATGTGTGGGATCAGGAATTAATGACTGGGACAGTAATCAGTGGGACAGATAGCAAGCTTGTTACACAGCTGTGTTCAAGTCCCAGTGAATAGGAAGTTACTGAAAATGAAATTCATCTGCAAAGATGCCTCCCATTTTCAAAAGGAAAACAATACTCTTCGCACACAGTTAAGAGACGTATTTTGTGTGGTACCAGTGAACTGCTACTGTTCAAGAAACACATTAAAAGAAATGTAATCCTGTTTGGCAAAAATTGATTTTTATGTAGTGAAAGTCAAATTATATTAAGAGCATTCAGACACCATTGAAGTTATCCCTTTATTTGAACAACGTGATAATGCCTATGTGTTTTTATCCACACAGTCAGAAATGATATAGTTTAAACTCCAACAAAGAATGAAATAATGCACCCTAAGGTTTAGAAAAATCAGTCCATTGAAATAAAAAAGAATAATTCATACTTATTAGATTGTTTGTATAATACCAGAGACTTTGTGTCTGAAACATAACACGTTAAGGAAATTTGATCTTAATAAAAATGCCTACACGCGAGCAGTTAAATGAACAGATCTTAATGTAATGTCGGAGCCATTCAGAATTTTTTGCCATATGTAGTCTTAAATTGGACACCTTTACACTTTTATATCCAAAAATTACTTTCCTAGATAAAGACTAGGTGCATGAGTAGGGTCTGTGATAATTTGGGATAAATAATGTGTCTGACAGCAACCCAAAATCTATTAGTTTTTTTTATAGATAGTCTTGGGCTTCAATTTTGCAGATTATGTGCTTTTGCTCTTTATGCTGTATCAGTAGGAATTCTCACTACTAAAAGTTTGGAATACGCATAGTGTTAGGACTGCATAAGAAAAATAAAAACTTGTTCTCTGTGTATATTCTGTACCCACTTGAGTCAGACTCTGTACAATATTCTAATAGCTTGTCTGCACCAACTATTTTAGATAGGACAAAGAGACTTTCTTTTTCTTACATTGAGCTTTCTTTGCATCTGTCCTCTCTGAACTGTAGAAAGCTTGGTGCAAGCTTTCTTAGAGTGTATACAGAAAAGGTGAATCAATTATTAACTATTCCATTGCACACTCATACCAGATTATAGCTCAATTATTGTAGCTTTTGGTCATTTTCCATAACTAATTACCAAGTGCAAATATTTCTTGTCAGATGGTACTGCCAGTTAGAGGGGACAAAAATAGATCAACTCATTTGTGATAGATGGGGACTTCTAATTCACACAAACATTAGAATCATAGACTTGCCTAGGTTGGAAGGAACATTTCAGATCATCTAGTCCAACCATCAACCTAATTCTGATAAAAACCATCAAAAAACCATATCTCTAAGCACTATGTCTACCCATCTTTTAAATACCTCCAGGGATGGTGACTCAGGCACTTCCCTGGGCAGTCTGTTCCCATGCTTAACAACCCTTTCAGTGAAGAAATTTTTCCTAATATCCTCCCTAAACCTCCCCTGGCACAACTTTAAGCTATTTCCTCTTGTTCTATTGCCTGTTACTTGGGAGAAGATACCAACCCCCACCTTGCTACAACCTCCTTTCAGGCAGTTGTAAAGAACAACAAGGTCTCCCCTCAGCCTCCTTTTATCCAGGCTAAACAACCCCAGTTCCCTCAGCTGATCGTAAGGCTTGTTCTCCAGACCCCTCACCAGCTTCATTGTCCTTCTCTGGACCCGCTCCAGCACCTCAGTGTCTTCCTTGTAGTGAGGGGCCCAAAACTCAACACAGTACCCGAGGTGGGGCCCCACCAGTACTGAGTACAGGGGGATGATCACTTCCCTAGACCTACTCACCACACTATTCCTGATACAGGCCAGGATTCTGTTGGCCTTCTTGGCCACCTGGGCACACTGCTGGCTCATATTCAGCTAGCAGTCAACCAAAACCCCTAGGTCCTTTTCTACCAGGCACATCTCTAGCCACTCTTCCCCACGCTTGTAATGCTGCATGGGTTTGTTGTCATCTAAGTGCAGGACTCGGCACTTGGCCTCATTGAGCCTCATACCGTTGGCCTTGGCCCGTCCATCCAGCCTGTCCAGATCCCTCTGCAATGCCTTCCTACTCTGAAGCAGGTTGGCACTCCCCACCTAACTTGGTGTCGTCTGCAAATTTACGGAGGTTGCACTCAATCCCAGGAAATTGGTCAATGCTTTACCATTAAAAATAGATACCAAAATAAGTTTGGGTTAGTAAAAAGAAGTGTTCTATTACTTCAATCAATAAAACAGTTGTGAAAATTCCTAACAGTAACATGAAATGTAATTGTAAAGTAGGTTTACAAAAGAACTATAGTGTTCTGAGTACAATATTTTCAATAAACAGCGTAATAGAGAAGTTTGTTATAAACCGGATAAACTGGCTTAAAGGCATTGCAAAATTTTTTGTTTTGCATTGAAGTGTATGACCTTCAAACTATGCCAGGCCTTCCTGGGCATTCACTGTATTTATTTACAAGTGAAGATAAGATTTCTTATAATTTATTTTCACACTTTACTAATTTTGTAAGTTACCTGTGCAATGGAATATCATGTTTGTTTTCAAAACCTAGATTGTATTCAAGCTCTTGTGTAGGATGTTAGAAAATGAGAGAAGGTAAGACTGAAAGGGACTACAAAAACGCACAGTCACCTGAATTGTCTGAAAGCATGATCAGCTGTGCTCATTCTTAACTGCTGTTTCTCTAATCTGTTCTTAAAAGACCTCCAGTGACAGAGGCCCTATCCAGTCTCCAAGCAATCTACTCCACATGGTGAAATGGTTTGGGAAAAAATGGGGTGAAGTATTGTAAGGAGAAAAGTATAGTAGCACAATGAACTTCAAGCAACAGCATTGTGGCACTGTTGGATACTTTGCAGCTGTCCCATAGTATTTTGTCATCTGTGTGTTCCCAACCTTTTTTTCTGAGAATGTTACTCAAGTCTTCCTCTTCTAGGAATTTTCAAAACCTGCAGTTACATTATGGGAAAGGCAAGTTCCTATGCACAGACTTACAAGCAGTGATGCTGACTACAAGGAGTCTAAGGTGCCCCAAAGCAAGTACGACTTCTGCAGTAGGTTCTAAAGAGCCAACTACACCATCATTTCTAATAGTAAGAATAGTCAAATATTGAATGAATTTCCATTGAATCTCAGTACCATGTAAGAACAATTTGCTTTGAACGCGTCAAGAGAAAAGCGTCAATAACAACACAAAATTTTATGTGCAGTTATAGGGAATTATGTTCCTGAGATAAAAATCCAACTTATTTTCCATTGGGCCAAAAGAGAAGATTACTCATTCTGTGGACCTATGCATTGTGACACAGAAGGCTAATAAATTTACTACATGTTTTTGGCTGCCTGAAATGCAAGGCTGCTGTGTAACAGAATGCAATCTCCAGTGCTTATATCCCTTTCTGCTAGTTTTTTAAATATTCTGTTAACACAGTTAACTGATTTTTTTGTGAAATAATTTTATATCCATACAAGTGATGCACTATGGCAAGCTATGAGGTTTGACTTTATCTGGAACCAATGAGCTTACTGATATTGCTATCATTCTTAAAAGCAATCTGATTATATACAAATTGTATTTATCATATCATATAACTGTCACAGGCTTAATAATTTGACATCTTATTCTAATCATCTCATTAGTGAATGTATATAACTTTTATTTGTATCGCTAGAATGGAGAAAAGAGACCAGTTGTCACTGTCCAATTTTTTATTTTCCTAGATCTCTGTACTTTAGATTTCACTTGTTCACAGATCCTAAGAGCCTGAAAAGATGTCCGAATTGCTGGCCTAGAAAATGATTGTGCTCAGATATAATGGTTTCTTGACTATGATAAAAGAAAAGAGGAAATGTAAATGCATTTTTCAATAATGTTATTAATTTTTAAAAGGAAAACCTGTGGACGATATTAAGCTAATTATATATGAAATTAACGATATATGTTAATATATCAGTTAGTGACATGTGAAATTTTACGTTACCTTACATACCTTTTAGAGCCACTCATTTTTGCCCTAAATTTCTCAAGGTCTCACTGGAAAATTGTGGATGAAATTATCTCTCTATCAAAAGAATTGAATAGAATTTTTCCCTTGGTAGAAGTTGTAGGTTAATTAATAGGTTAATAAAGAGAAATTTTACTTACTAAAAATAAGATGGGAATATCTTCATATTGACAAGATGTTAAACATCACTTTTTATTAGTTTTAGTTACTGTCACATTACAAAAGATTTTTCTTTTAGCTACAAATAGATAAAAGCTTGAAATAAGCTTGAAAATAGATAAGAAGTAGGATATAATATTGCCGAAAACATGTTAAAAGAAATGTACAATTTTAACTCAATTTACAATAAATATATATGTAGAAAAATAAATTAGGTGCTGTCTTACATATTAAACAATTGTTGTGGTTTAGGCCGGACTGGCCAACAATGAGACAGATACTGTCCCCCCACATCTTACTCCAAGGAGAGGAGGACAAGAGGTAAAGAGATTCACCATCAGGCACTGGGGAAGTCCCAGACTGGACTCAGCAACAGGTGGGAACTAGATTCCAGAGCTGGAGTCAGGAATGCACAGATTGGGATCAAAGGCAGATGAACAGACAGGGTCCTCCTCAGACATCAGCCATTGAAGAAAGAGGGAGCTGACCCTTTGATCCCTCAGCTTTTATACTGAACATGGGGCAGATGGGATGGAATATCCCTGTTGGTCAATTTTGGGTCACCTGTCCTATCTGCTCCTCCCCACAGGTGGGACCACTCTATGCTATTCTATTTCCAACCCTCCAACAGGGCAAATAACAAAATTAGCTGACCTCGGTTGTTATAGCAATAAGTATAAGCAAGAGTTTCTTTGCGTACCATTCCTTGGCTTTAATTATAAACATTGGTCTTATCACTCTGAGAATTAACAGTTTTCTGGACAATATGCTGTTACTTTCAGAGAATTAGAAAAGGCCTAACTAAGAAGTAAAATTACTGAACAGAAAGTTGGTTCTGTTTACCTCAAACCAGGACAACAATGAAAAAGCTCAGCAATTGATGTGCAGTTGTAATTGGTTTGCTAAGATTTTGTTATGCCAAAAATTGTTGTTACGCCAAAAATTGTTGCTACAGAATACAGTATGACATATAAAGGCTTATTTATGAAACATAATTAGAAGGTGAAAAAGTTAGGGAGTAGATATACTTAAAATGAAAGTTTTTTACTCTAAGTAATTATAACAAAGAAAAATTAAGTTCAACAGTTCACCCTTTGCCACTTAAAATCTAATGGAAAACTATTATATTAAAATCTATAAATTCCATGGCTTTTTTCACAAAAGATACCTCAAATATGAAATGTGTGTTCAATGGAATTAGCCACAATGATAATAACCTTTTGAAAAAAACTTCTTGCATGTATTTGCAACTCTTCTGCTTTGATGGCCTTTTGTTGATAGCCTTAGACTTCTCTGAAGTCTCTGTACGAAACGTCAGTCTATCAGTGCTTAATTCTCTCTGATCTTTACATTTACTTGTACTTTATTTTTACTTTACACAACTTAAACACATTTCATTTTTGAAAATGAAAATGATAAATTATAGCATTAAAGAAAGAATTGTGTGTGTGAAGTCCAAGGAATTATCAACTATGGCACAACATGGTTAAGGAGAAGGCATTCACACTGTAATCTGTAATGATTGTTTCAGATTTCAAAGTAGATAGGAACACATTGACAATATCCAAATAATTTTGGAATCATTGGGGAGTTTATGATGAAAAATAGAATTAACTAGTGGATTACCCTTTCTAAGAAATTGTTGAAATAGTTAACTTTTTTTTTTCCATCTAAACAATTGTCATGAAAAGTATTGAAGTTTTTTAACTGCTTGTATGATTTGCATAAGAGAATTAATTTAAATATTAAATCCTATTGCAAAAACCAAACTGGAGTTACATTGGTACTAGATACTTGAGAAACTGTTAGGGAGAAACTGACTGAACATTTACAATGGGCTACAACTGGTGAGCGTTTACATTCAAAGACAATGCATGTCTACAAGCAGGGTGAGCTAGACATGGGCACAGTTTGAAACAATAATACTCATGCAGCTCATCTGTTGAAAAGGGGTTTTGTTATGAAAGACCTTTTTAATTTACTAAACTCTTTAAAAATCAGATGAAGTATGCTTTCTGGTTCATATTTCAAGTACTGATTATTTTCTTTAAAAGAATAAATTTGACCTATTTTGTTGACTTCAACAAAGAGACTTTTAGACTAGTGTACTTTAAATAAGCTACATGGAGGAAACCAATTGATTTCATATTGTGGGAAGAGATGAAAAGGATGGTTTAATATTCCAGTGAAATCACATTATAGAGATAACCATAAACTAGGCTATGTGCTTATCTTTACTGATGTGGGTGGTCTTGCTACTCTGTGGTACTTACTCAAATGCTTAAGGTTAATCATAAGATTAAAAGAGAAGATGCTTTCACTGAAAAATTTGATCTTGGAAAAATATCAGATTTTCTACATGTTATAGACTGAATTCGTATTATTGTGTCCAAATCAAACACATAAAATATTCACACATAAACCCATTCCGGTTTGAGATCATAGAATCATAGAATGGTTTGGGTTGGAAGGGACCTTAAAGATCAACTTGTTTCAACACCCCTGCCATGGGCAGGGACACCTCCCACTAGACCAGGCTGCTCAAAGCCCCATCCAGCCTGGCCTTGAACACTTCCAGGGATGGGGCATCCACAGCTTCCCTGGGCAACCTGTGCCACTGCCTCACCACCCTCACAGGAAAGAATTTCTTCCTAATATCCAATCTAAATCTACCCTCTTTCAGTTTGAAACCGTTACCCCTTGTCCTATCATACTCCCTGATAAAGTGTCCCTCCCCATCCTTCCTGTAGGCCCCCTTTAGGTACTAGAAGGTCTCAGAGCCTTCTCTTCTCTAGGCTGAACAACCCCAGCTCCTTTAGCCTGTCCTCATAGCACAGGTGCTCCAGCCCTCTGATCATCTTTGTGGCCCTCCGCTAGACCCGTTCCAACAGGTCCATGCCCTTCTTGTGCTCCAGAATTGGATGCAGTACTCCAGATGTGCATGCTGATTTAAGCAGTATGTCTGGGTTTGGGTGTCACACAACCAAAGCATGAGCTGCTTACAAATACAGTATGTCTTTCCAGAAACTGCTAGTGAAACAAGTTTGTTTGCCTGATATTATGATATTTGGGCTACAAAGGCCACTCATTTCCTCAGGGACTCTTCAGTTAGGATTCACACCATTTTGAAGTCAAAGATGCGGTATCCTGTTGTATTTTTCCAGGGAATTTTCAATCTGTATATTGTAATGAAGTCTTAAGCCATTCTCTAGAAGATTCTGCTTTGAAACCCACATAGCTCTAATGTCTTCCTAATGATTATAACTTGGCAACTCTAAGTTGTGTTTTATTGGGTTTAGGTTTGAGGTATAAAATTCATTCATCTGGATATTATTTGGTATTCAGCAATGTATTAAAACAATATCACATGGTGGTCCCCTGAAAATGGTATGAGTCTGCCAAAAAATACGTTGTTCTATCTTGTTAACATTAGTTATGTATAGAAGCAGTAAAATGGACTCGATGCTGCCAGGATGGATGTGTTACCTTGACAGCACGTAGGAGAAAGTTTTCCACTGGCTCAAATTACTCTTGAGCACTGGAATAGCACAGATTATTTCTCTCGAATCTTATTAAACCCACCAACAGCTAACATATACAGTGTAGGTTCAATTTGAAGCTAATTTTCTACCATCTCAAGCATGACTTTTTCACTGAAACGTTAATGGGGGAAAACAGACGCATAAATATAAATCCATAATATAATATAATTCATGCAAGAAAAACTACCTATGCTTTATTGTGGTGTCTTTCATTGTTACAGGCTCTTAAATGTTAAAAATGTTTAAAAAGTCAAGGAAAACATTCATTAATTATATGTAGTTTTTCAGCACACTACTATGAAATTAAATGTTGCTTCTTCCTTCCCAGACTTTCCAAAGCTATTTTCACTTACCTGTCTGAAAGCTTCTCAGGAAAAAAGTCTTTAAACTCCTCTATATTTTTTTTTTGTTTTATTTAAATTAAATATTTATCTATATGTAGTAGATCTATCTAGAAATTAAATTGCATATTAGACTGTACACCTCTTTTCCTGAACAATCCATATATTTACTTCCTGGGAACTCAAGGGTCGGATATTAATGTATGAGAATGCCTTCAGTAGGTAAGATTTTTATCTGGAACCCTTCATTGTTAAGACAGAGCAACAGGAATGAGATTTTGATTCCATGTATTTCATTTAATGGAAGTATAGTCACATGTTGTTCTTTACTGTATTAATATAATTGACAGGGAATAGAAAGGAAGTCCTAAATTTAGTAAGGCTTTCGGAAAAAGTACATTTTATGCAGAATCCTTTTTAAATTTTAGAGAGAATATTTATGTGATATCCTGAGCTCTATCTCATTGTGACATTTTCTCAGGTTGTTAGAGTCACATTGCATTATTTTCTCTAATACTGCTTGGCAGAGTACAGGAATACAATTTGATTTGAGTTGTCACAGTGCAATGTGTCCTCAAGACAACTTCGAAAACAAAACAACAAAGTACCATAAAACAGACTCTGGCTTTCCAGTGGGAAATAGGAGTTTTCTTGTTTTTTGGTTTTTGTTTAATAAGCACGCGAAAGCACAAATTGGAACAAGTTCTCCTCATTGTCTTCCTGACTTGTATAATTTTTTACATTGAAGAGTGGCAGATCCCTTCAACTTCACTGAAACAGTAATTGCAGCCTAAAGCAGTATAAGTAGTTCACAATATATGCTTGTGTGACCTCTTAAAATGGAGGAAAATAGAATCCTAGCATGAGAATTTATTGCTGCTTTTCATTAGCTACAGAGCAGTGAGCATGTGAAGGTTTTGAAACAGCTTATGTGTTCTTGACAGTCAATGGCATTTGGGTGTCATATTTCCTATGTACCTTTTGAAATTTTTGTTTGTAATGATTATGGAAGCTGTGAAACTGAGAAACCTTGAGGCTAAAGTCTCTCATTATCTCCTAGAAGAGGTACAGTAGGGGTTCCCTTTTTGTCTTCAGTGCTTCACAGCTCTGGCACAGAAACCTTTCTCCGCAGGTGAGAGCCTATTTTCTCCACTTTCGCTCAAGTCTTCAGGGTCTGTACTAAGACATCTTCCTTTTTGTAGACAGCACAAGGATTTGGCTTGTAATCTTCAATGATTAGTACCTTGTAAAGTTTCATGGAGGGCATGCAATACTTTCTTATCTTAATGCCCTTTCTGTGAGTTCGTGAGACAATATTATCCTTATACTTGTCTGCACATGATGGTGTAAAGTCTGGTGAGAACAACTGCCAAATTGACAAATGTAATACATTTTTTAGTTTGCCTTTCCTGTTTTTTTTTTTTTTTTTTTTTTTTTTTCCTTTTTGATGTTTTCCATTCAGTGTAGGAGGGTTTTCTTTTCGTATATTATTGTATCTTCTAAGAAAATAAAATTTTTAATGTAAAAAGTCCTGATTACAATTCATGATGACTACTTTCTCAGAACATATACTGCAACTTCCTTTTCAAATTGCTATTCCTAAAGGAGTTTACTTTTCAACCTTAAACAAATCAAACCCATAATCAAATTATAATTTTTCATCTATGGACTTCTATCAGTTTTCAGATCATATGCTACTATTGATAATCTTGCCAATGAAAATTGTCCAAGAAAGCTTTAATGAAGCAATGATTTCTGAGTTGCAAACAACTATCAAAGAAAATGTTACCTCAAATGAAGCGATCATCATAGTATCCTAGTAAATTAAACTATCAATTTATATCTGGACAGAGACTCAGAACTTCAGAGTGAACTTTATTTTAGAATAAACTAATAAAAATTGTTTCAGGACTAATATAAAACCAAGCATAATTTTGGGAATGGCTGCATTTTTTTTTTTTTTTGATAGAAAAATACCACAAAACTTCTAGGTAACCTCTCTAGATCTATGATGACTACTTTTTGACATCTGTATTTTGATATCTGTATCAGCCTAGGAAACAGTATATTTTTTCCTTGGAAGTAATTGTAATTTTGGAGCATCTGTTACCTGGCCAGCATATGTAAGGATGTTTTACAGAGAAATACCACCTGCAGAGCTGTACTACCATCCTCTGTTCTATATCTAACCTTTGTATGGCAGAATTCTGGAGTCTCTGCCATCCACTTTCTCTTAGAGGACCACTGTTAGGTTCCAAACTCAGCTTCACATTTACAGGGAGGAAATGGAGAAAAGAGTCACAACAACCTCATTACACAATGCATTTTGCCTTACTCTATATATAACTTCCTGACCATCTTAAAGTCATCTAAGACTACTCTCAGAGTCCTGATGAAAATTGAGTTGTTCTTTATTGTTGTTAATTGTAACTATCTTCCAGTTTCGAAATAATCATTTTGATTCTTCTTGTAAAATTATTAAAATGCAAAATATGCCACTTGCTGCAACTGGCTCTGAGGGGAAGAAAAAACCCAACAACTTACAAAACCTGTGTTCTTTGTTTAACACTTAGGGATGAATTAGTTTAAGGAAGAAAATATCAAATGCTAGTCAGTAGCACTGAAGAAAAGTGGCTACCATCCACAATTTAAAATTAAAATTGGAAAATGGATACATAAAAGGTCTGTGTACAAAAAGCAGAAGAAAGAAGTGGATATTTTTCAAGACGGAAAAAATAAACAAGCCCTGAAAACCTAAAAACATCTGGATGTCAGGTGCAGACAACTAAATGACATTACTTTTTTAAACTTTAATCTTGAATTCACAGCTTATTGGTGAAGAAATTGCACTGTCTTTCAAAATCAAGGGGGATAGATCATTGTACAATAGAAATATTTCCATCACTAGTTTCTACTATGGGTCTATGCTTAAGATTGTACGCTCACTGGTCTAATACTTTTTGTTTCTGTTGAATTTGCTAAAAATTATTTACTAAAAATATTAAAAATGCAGTTTATTTCATAGCCAACATTTTATCCACTGTTCATACTAGAAATTGTATTTTCTACTTTTAAAGATTCTTTTCTCTTTCAAGTAAGATTTTTTTTTTTATTGCTTGTCACGTGTCATGTAAGTTATACTTAATTCCTCATCTCAAATCACTTTGCCTTCTAAAGAATCACAATTAGACTTAGTGCTAAGGAAAAAAAACTTTGAGCCCAAAGGATGATTACATGACTATCAGGTAATAAAAAAATAATATCTTTCTGTCTTTTCACTGTCAACATTCATATTCTGCAGATGCCTTAGTTTCTTTAGGTTACTTACTAAGTGGTCACTCTCTGGTGGTTGAGGGTTTTAATGAATTGTGATTAAATTGTGCTGTGATTTTATTTCAGTACTGTGGCTATTTGGTTCTGTATTCCAGAAAAAAAAACCAAAAAAAAAACCCCAAAAACGAAAAAAAAACCAAACCAAACCAAACCAAAACAAATCCCAAATNAAAAAAAAAAAAAAAAAAAACAAACAAAACCAACACCTTCCAAGAAGAAAGTTATTTTGTGTGTTCAGACATTTTTCATGCTTACTAAACTGCAATGCATAATATTATTAGGAAAAGAAAAAAAAAATTATGATTTCCATAAAACCCCTTTCCCATTTCTTTAGTTTATTTTTCCATTTTGCACATTATGGGATAAGCTAACTAAATGGAATTTAAAAAGAAACTTGGTTGGGAATAAATCCTGTATATTAAGAAAATGTCAACTATACCATATATATAAGGATGGAGTTGCTGATCAGAAAAAATATGTACTGAATTTGAGGTATTTTCTTCCAATACATTGTTTTATGCACTAGTCTTTTTACACTTGACAGTGAGGGGAAAAAAAAAAAAAAAGAAAAAAAAAAAGAGTCAGCTTATTTTGTGATGAACTAGTAGTATTTTTTTCACTCTGTCAGTTTTATGTTTCTCTTGTTGTTTGTTTCTAAGGAGACATATCCCCAACGAGATGTCCAAGTGTGACTTCTGTGTTTCAAGAGACAACAGACTAAAGCTCAGCTGTCAGAGTCTTATTTAACAGAAGAAATGAATGAGATTTATTCAGCAATACCTCAAATAGCCAAAGCAGTTACCCTTTTGATCAGCAGTTCTCTAGGTCCCAGTGGTATGTCCATCTTTGGGAACATATTTCCTCTCTGACACTTTATTGCTGCCCTTCTGGCAAAACAAACCTCATTGTGTGATTTCACTCTGTGCTTACAGATCATTAAATTTGCTAACTTGGGCATAATGACTAGGCAGAAACTGTGATTACTACTTCAAGAAGTTAAAAACCTTGCAAAAGTTTCAAATAAGTGTCCGCATCTTTAAAGCCAGATTCTTTCATGGTCAAGGCTAGACCCTCAGTTACTTTTGTGAACCATTCAAAAAAGCTGTAAAGTGAACGATCCCATCCTGCTACTCCATGGCTAGGGGTATGTGTTGCTCTTTGGTAAATGTAAGAGGCAAGAGTCCTGTTTTTCTTAATTTAGAAATGGCTGTTTCTCATGAGGATCCTCGGTAAGGTGAGGTGATTATAAAAGCCCAGGTAAGATTGCTATTAGGATGCTTTTTCCTGGGCTAATATCGTAAAACTGACAACACAGCCATGGAGCAAAAACTGTGTCAGTCTATTGCAACTTACCTGAAGAAAGTATTTCACTGCAATAGAATGATCTCCCTTACAAGTCTGGGCTTGAGACAATATAATAACAACAAGAATGAAATTCATTTAGGCACACTCGCCTTTTATGAAAGGAAGGGGTCACTTTCATATAAGGGAGCTTTTTGGTTATTTTTTTCCTGTAGGCAAACTGCTTTGGAAGCATGTGTTGAAGGGTATACTTTGGATATGCTACATGAACTATCTACAACAAAAATCATTCAGATGAGAAAACAGGAAATAACACAAAAACTAAAATTAACCTTTTTAATTGTTAGTTTGGAACTGCCACCAGAAGCTTTTCTTATAGAGAAAAGTAAAATTTTATTTCAAGAAGAAAAATGAATGCTTTAAGTCACCATACCAAAATCTTTCCAAAACTGTTCAAGCAAATAACCTCTCTTTTTAATAGTCTCAGCAACAAGGACTCCATTTCACTTTTATGATGGAAATAGGTGCCCAGTTGTTTCACAGTTTGATTGAGCATCCCCAATTGCATTTGGGATGAGATAGCAAGAGCATTCACAGGATGTGATAAAATATGGTGGATAAGGGAAACAAACTCATATTTCCGAAAAGTGGAGGAAGTGTCTTCTTTGTCTGTCTGAATTAAACAAAACAAAGCAAAACGTAACAAAACCAAAAGCAAAAACAAACAAACAAAAAAAAAACCTCAAACCAAATAGACTTGCCATAGCTTCTTCTCTTTGTCTGACATAATGGTATTTCTTCCTTCTATTTCACCGTATTTTGACCATTGCATTCGGACCTTTGGAAATTCTTTCTAACCTAAAAGGAACTCCCACAGTGCTGAAAACAGTTGAGCGTTCAAGATTAAGTGAGTGACTATTGTTGTTCCTGTTGAAGTTCCTGGGGTTTGTTTAAAAAATGATGTATAACTATATTTTGTTCCCGTGGACAAAAAAATTGGTCAAATATTAAAGAAATATATATAAATATACACGTGTGTGTTTATAAGGATATTTGGAAGAATCATGGATACAGGGAAACTTTATACCCTTTACACTTTAACTAGTAGTAGAAACAAGTGTTTAAATTTACATGATAACTATGACTGACAATCTCTCTGTGCTCATTTGTATAAAATGGATCACAATGAATGATTCATTTAATCTAATAATCATGTAGGAATTACATGATTTGTCAGAGCCACTGTACAAGCAACATTCTCTTCATTGAAAAAACTAAATTAACTGAAAAAAAGTAAATTAGGGCAATCCACCCCTTTTTTTCATATGTATTTTTCACTGAACCTGAAAATTTTAGAAGACTAAAATATTGCATGAATTTTCATGGGATTTATTCAATAGCCTCTTTTAGGAAGAAAAAAAAAAAATCCATTTCCTTTAAGACTAAAATAAATGATTGGCTTATGCACAGTCCAATTTCTATAGGTACCATATTTTTATTTATATCCAGAAAATGTATTTAGATTAAAAAAAAAATAGTTTTATAATTTTCATTTTTTCTTTCGGCAATTAAAAAGTTGACGTCAATTATTCTGATTAAATTTTCCCCAAAAACTGTATTAAAAATAAAATATCTAGAGAAGGTACAATATAAAATGTAAATGGATTGGGAGAGTCCAAAACTTTGTGCAGATACAATTTAGAAATCACCTGAAAATATGGGGTGTTTTATGCCAGATGTAACACAAAATATTTCTGCTCTTCAGGTGTATACAGTAGTATTAAAATAGTTACTGGAAATTTACAAGTAAATGTGAAATTACTGAAATTAATTTTCCTTTAGTTGTTCTTAATGTTCCTTTACTTGTTGGATTTTTAGTTTTGTTTGCAGTGGGCTACCTACAAATCAGATAATGTTTTAGTCTTGTGAAACTCACACTCAAAAAAGAGTATCAATTGTATAAAAATTTTTTTAAATCTTTTTCCTATTCTTTCCAAACTCATTGCTCCCTTCTCAAAACTGGCAGCCTCTTCTTTCTTTAAAACAATTATTATCATACTGTGTCTGAAAAAATGAATGAGGTTCTTATTTATACCAATGTACATTATTAAGAGTACATTCTCTTTTATTAACAACATTCACCAATTGGAAGTTAAACCTATTTAAAATTGACAAGAAAAAGAAAGAAAAAAAGGTAAAGTCTCTCAATGACTGAGCTCGACAACTCCAATTCAGGGATGCATCCCTATTCAGAGAGGATGCTAAAGCCTTTGTAATTTAAATATTTGCTAAAAGTTAAGCAATTGCCAGAGTGGTTTTCCCTACTAAGGAAGAGAGCCATATCCAAAAAACTTGACAGAAGGAGTATGGCGTCAAGCTGTCTTTCACACAGTTCAAATGCTTGCCTCAAAAGCCTGCAGTCAGAGCTTTCAAGCTGCTTTCTTAAAGCTTTGCTACTCAGGTGCCTACATGATACTATTTATAATTTAGGAGCCTAATGATCTAAAATAACTGTAGATATATTATTGTTTCACGAACGTGGAAAGAAATGTACAACAAGCCTTTTCCATTCAAAAAATCATCCCCCTAATGGTATTCGACTTACAGATGAATTGTTCCTTTAGATATAATGTCTTTGTGTAAAAAATTAGTGGGTTAAAATTACTTCAGGGAAGTTTTCATAGAAAAATCAACTTTATCTGGTTTCTCTCATATTCTTCAGGTTTTTAATGAGAGGCAACTGGTGAATCTTTACATGGATAATCAGATGAAACCTGTTCTCTAACATTTTTTTTTATCTATTAAAACTGTGAAATGAGGCCCTCCCATTTCCTCATGGTTTGTTGAAATTAGAACTGTTAATTACCAGACTGATGATAGTTATGTGTATTTATATTATTTTTTCAATTTGAATCATAAGTTTGTTACTGCCAATTCTAAATTCACAGAATATGTTAAGAACAAAAAGTAAAATGATTCTAAAAGTAAAATGATTCTAAATCACATAAAAACAATTGCATTGCTATTAATGAGAGTATAACTGTAACTTTCATAATCTTTTGAGGGAAGCAAATTTAGAAAACGAAATGGTTTTCAGACTGTGACTCAAGAATGGAAATAGATGCATAGCCTAATTTTGAGATGCTTGACTCAAAACTAAAATCAGTAGTGTTGGATCATTATCAAAATTCACCCATATATAGCTTCTGCTGTTTTAAGGCCTGTGGCAGAACATTTTTTGAATTATGGTGGGGAGTAATGAAGGGATGTAAATGCCAGAGATGGACTAAGATCCTTGTTTATCTTTGGTTACAGAAGAAAAACAACAACAACAAATTCCATATTCATGTTTTAAGGAAGATGAAATAGAAAGGGAGTGCAAGAGAATGAACAGTTCTAAAAATGCATTTTCACAAATGTACTTCTGTTTGACTGGACTGCTGTGATATTTTTTAGAGTCTATTTGCCTATAGTAGTCACTACACTATAACTAAAAGCTGAATGGTCCTTTCACATCATTCAACATATTTGTGTAATTTTTTTTAAAGAACTGCACTGACTTAATTTTTTTTCCATTGGAGACCTATGGAAGATTTTCTCCTTCAAAGGAAGCATGCAGTGAATATATTTGGGAGTTGCATCACTTAAATGGCAGCTCAAGGACACTATGGAGTAATGTATCTAATCCTTTGAATAGCCCTTGTCTATATATAAACATAACCAACAAGAAAAAATAGTCTCAGTTTTTTAAGACCTTTTACTACTTTAATCATTGCCCCAGGGAATCCATTCAGAATAATTTTCTTCTGTGTTTTTTGGTTTGTGGGTTTTTTGTTTGTTTCTTTGTTATTTTTTTCTTCCCATATCACAAATGATTCAGCAGGTAGTAGGTAGTGTGTGTTCTGTTTTGTTTTTCAAAAAGAAGCAATTTAGTGGAAGCAAGCCACACATTTTCTAAGAGGTTTCACAAACAGCAGCATTTTGCAGAGTCAGAACTTTTTGGTAAGAGTAGGATTTTTTTCTTAAACTTTCTCTAGGAATACTCTGGGAGTTTACAAGTTAAGTGAACAAAGTCCTAAAACTGAGTACAATTTCACAAGGTTTTATACTGTGTTTGAAAAATCTTATCAGAAACCATGAACTCATACTGAAAAATTCCAGGAATAGTGCTCAGAGAACATTTTTTCTACAAGTAATGTACCCTTTGTATGTTTTTCGTTTTGTAGATGCCTAAGAGATATAAACACAAATAAAAAATAACAGTTTCACTCTTAACAAGTTAGGAAACAATCTTTCTAAGGTATAACTAGAAGGTGGCAAATCATGTATAATGTCACTGCAATTTTTTTAATTAATAGTAACTCCATTTCAATTAGTGGGAGAGGAAAATTGAGATACTAGTGTCTCTGACCTTTATCTTTAGTTATAAGGCTTGAAAAGCATTGGCAAAGTGAGTTAAACTGTTCACTCTCTTAAGCTGTAATGTCTGGAGGAAAGTTGAAGTGCCCTAGTGAGATATAATAATACATTCAAACTTTTCTTCTTTCTCTTGACATTTGAAATATTAAGAGTACTATATAATCATTTCCATCTCCTTTCCCAGTGGTTCTTGACATATATCCAATGTATGAAAAGTGCACACAGATGAAGATTGAAACTGAAACAATCCCACTCCACTCCATGCCAGGTGAGTAAAATATGGCTCCAGTTTGAACAATAGTGCTTTGCAATATCGTATTTTAGACTCTCCAGAGTTTTTAGGATTTTACAGTAAAATGGAGTTGAAAATTGGTTTTGTTTGAATTATAAAAGATAAAATAATACAAGGAATATTTCTGTCTGTTTGTCGTGATACTAGATGTTCCTGCAAAAAATCTACATACAGTTTACTTGCATGACTTGCATATTAATGTTCGTGATTTCAATAATGGACAGCATCCTGGCTTGCCTAAGTTCTATCTTAACTTTCTGTGTGCTTAGAGATAATAGAATGAAGTGGGTTTATCTAAAAGGAATTGTGCAACTTGTTTCAAAATGTTAAAACATTAAATATGAAACAATCGTGCTGATGACAATATTTCTTTTGAACTATTTTCTCTGCTTTCTTTTTTTTGAACTGCCAAGCATATAGAATTTTCAACTCGAATGTTTTGATCATCTGCAGTGTTTGAGATGGTTGTCTCAACTTTTTAGATATGTTCTGTAGACATATGATCATTTCCCTTAGTTTTTCTTAAGAGCCATCACCAAAATTTTAGAAATCACCCTGCAACTCTGCAGAGCTGTGTGAAATTGTGAAGTCTCTCTTATACTGCTTTAAATGAACAGTGAGTGGTGTGAATGACAAGAAATCCAAAATCTCCTCCAAAAGCAACTATTCTTTTCTTTCTCTGGTCTAGATATCCATAAATGTTGAGGCTTGATACTTATAGACTATTTGTTTAAAAAAACAAACAAACAAACAAACAAACAAAAAAAACCAAAGCAAAATAAAAAAAAACCACTATGGATGGTATGTCATGGCTTTCATAAAGTAGCAACAGCTCTGATGGGTGTAAAAGGATGCTAGGCAGTTCCCTGTTGTGTATAGCAAAAGGAAAAACACCTGGAAAGAAAAACGAGCAAGCCTGGTAGCGTTATTTGAGATAACACTGGGAGTAAACCAGTCGCTTTAGATGACATTTTGGATGTCATAGCCATAGAAAACACATATGGTCTCATGTATTTTTCAAGCAAAGAATTTACTTTAAAACCGCATTGTTTACAATAATGAGAACATTTCATTTCCTGCCAGGTCCCATAGAAACATACCTTGGTTTTTTTTCTCCATTACTGTCCAGCTTAAACACAACATGTTAGTTTTATGAATTTCTTAAAATAAATACATAAATAAAAACTTTGAAGTTAAACTGACAAAATTTTTCTTTGCGTTCTGGATACATTTTTTGTGTTGACTTCAGTGGAGAAACATTGAAGACAAGTTCAGAACAACTCAGCAGCACATCACTAAATATGCAGTAGCAGATATGGTATCAATAGGCCCACTCAAAAAGGTTAAATTAAATGACCATAAAATCAAAATCCTGCAGTAGAAGGATTGAAATGAAGGTGGAGTTGGAACATAGCTGTGAGATTGTCATTTGTGATGGGAAATCATGTGAGCAGTTTCCATTTTGGTTGGACAAAATTCAGATAGATTAAAAGACCTATAAACTAATTATTAATATTATATGTGTGCATAAATTAAAGCATGAAAGTCTCAAGTCATTTATTTCAGACAGCAATGGTTTTTTGTGACTTTGGATTAGAAGTACAAAGGGCTTTAGAAGTGTCTGGATGTAGTATCCCAAAAGGGAAAAAAATATCTTTCAGAAGATGCACGATATTTGAGTACAATTATAGAGTCCCGTTATGGGTTTCTCAGTCCAAGAGAGACAGACATACTGGAGAGAGTCCAATGAAGGGCCACAAGTGTGAGCAAGGGACTGAAACATATGCAGAAATGCTGAGACATCTGGGACTGTTTAGCTTAGAGAAGAGAAGGCTCAGGGGGATCTTATTAATGTGTATAAGTACCTGAAATAACCAAAGAGGATGGAGCCAGGTTCTTTTCAGTGGTGCCCAATGACAGGACAAGAGGCAATGGGCACAAAATGAAACACAGGAGACTCCATCTAAACACCAGGAAACACTTTTTTACTGTGAGGGTGACTGACCACTGGAACAGCTTGCCGAGAGTTTGTCGTCTCCATCAAAAGCTGTCTGAACACGATCCTGAGCAACTGGCTGTAGGTGGCCATGCTTGAACAGGGAGGTTGGACCAGATGACCTCCAAAGGTCCCTTCCAACAATCATTATCTGATTCTGTAACTCTGAGAATCAATTTTGGGTACAGTATAGTATTAACAAAATAAATACCTATAAGAAAAACAGTTCCATTTTGAAGCAAAAATTTTTCTATCTAAAAATACACAACACAAACCCACGGAAATACATATTGTTTATGTGCATTTTCTTTGCATGCTCTAAACCAGCCACCAACCCAGAAGTTGCCACTCTAACACCAGTTTCCTATGGGACACACTTCTGTGCTCAAGAGCTAGACACTGAATTCCATTCATGATGCAAATGCAGCCTAGCCTGTATAATTTACTCTGTAATATATTGCAATGAAGGCTGCCAACTGTCAAGAATGCTTAAATAAGATAAAGATGACAACATATTATTTATGTGCATAGAAATGATTGAGATAAAGACAACCATACGTTTGTCTTCTGATAACACGCAATAATGCAGATGAGTTCGTAACTGTTGATAGTAGATTTTCTTAACTGTGTGCCTAAAAGGCAAAGATGGATTTTCTAGATCGCTATGCACATCCTTACAATATTCTGAAATTCAAATGAGTGTTACTGTAACTTCACAAAATACACAAAACCAACTTCCAATTAAAGTACAACTTTTCAAATATGATGACTAATAGAAACTTTCGAAGCATAACTTCAAGAATTCAAGCTCACCTTCATCACCACTTGTAAAATTTAGAAGGGCCTTTTGTCAGCTGCAAGAAAACATATAATAATATCTATCAACATTAGGCATCTAAAAAAACAGAAAAACAAAACAAAACAAAACAAAACATGAAAGAGACAACATGCCATGGATGGGTAAGATACCTCTGTTCAAAATGTTATATTAGTACCAATGAACACAATTACCTTTCTTTCCCATATATACCCCTTAGTTTTTACATACTGAGAAAACAACATGACTATGGGAAATTATACTTTTACAATGTTCTGCTACTGCCTACAATGTTCAGTCTACTTTTATCATTCTTATGGTACTACTGGTCTGAATTTTCTTGCTTGCTTTATTTTCTTCTTTTTGTGAAGAGGATCAGTTGAATTAAGACAGAAACTGGAGTGCCTAAAAGTTTTCCCAAAATCTGGAGAGAAACATTTTTGAAGATGGTTTTTAATATTCTGAAGCAAAACTGCCAAAGTTAATACATTTTTCTTACTTCTCTTTTAGATCATTTTAGTGTGAAATATAATTAGTTAATAACTTCATTAATGTATTAGTTTTTGATTGTCATAGCCTATCCATCCTCTTGTTCAGGGAATCATGCAATTGCAACTCCAGGAAACCTGGCTTTTCTGGTCTCTCTAGGGGTAATATTTTAGTATTAAATTCAAGTATAGTGAATGAAAGTTATACTAATTTGTAAATATTGCTTATATGTTGCAAAGAGGTACTAAATGAAAATATTAGTTTAAAATAACAACAAACTCTATTGAGGAATTTATGTAGCAGGAGAGAAAAGACAGACCTGAGTAGAGAGGATACTTTGTTTTCTTTTGAAACTGAGTTTCTACCACTCATTTTGAGAAGGTAATGATTCTTCCAGGCATTTGTTGTTGCTCCTTTGATTGGATTTGATGCACACTAGGTACATTTTAGTTAACGTATGAAAAAAAAAATCAGAAGATGACTACTTCTACAACTGAAGTTGCATTCATTTTATGATTCTTACTTCTTGTAAGTGATCATCTTCATGTGGCAAATATGTTTGATGTTTTGTTTGATTTTCTTCCTATTTTAACAGCGAAATTAGTGTTTATAGTGATTCACTATGAATTCATTATGAAACATATAAAAAAAAAAAACTAAGAAGAATTTAATAAAACGTTGAATGGAACCTTTTTCTCTTGATTTTTATGGTGATGTTAGTGTTTGCTGCTTGTCCTGGTTCCGGCGGGGATAGGGTTAATTTTCCCTGGTATTCCATGCCATGTGAGCCATGCCCACCCTGAGCTGCCGGGGGAGGGGGCAGGAAGTCGCCGCTTGGAGCGGGCTGGGGCGTCCCGGGTCCGGTCGGTGAGCGGCGGGGAGCGGCGGTTCCATAATCCTGTTTGTATATTCCTCTGTCCGTGTTATTGTTGTTGTTTTCTAGTTCCCTTTGCTGTTCTGTTAAACTGCCTTTGTCTCAACCCAAGAGTCTGGCCGTTTCTTTCTTCCGATCCTTCCCCTATTGGGAAGGCCCGCGCGAGCGGCACGTGGTTCTTTGTTGCCGTCTGAGGCCAAACCACGACACTGCTGAAGTCATATATCTGAACCTGGGTTTTTGTTGTGTCTTCTTAGTTACGCAGTATTCATGGCACATACTATGGCTTCCTCAGTGGATAACCCTACCTAGTACGTAAGTCTTTAAGTCATAATTCCTCATTGGACCAAAGCAACACCTCCTGAAGAGGACCTTATTTCTGCTTCAACTATCTTTCTTCTCATTCAGTCTAATTTGATTTTTTCTATCAGAGTTACTGCAAATATTTGTTACAAAGTCTATATTTCTATAGAATTTGCTACAAGTTCTTTATTCTATATACATGTCTCAAAACTGATGCTGCAGTTCCAACAGTACAGAATTTGAGGAAAGTTATTCTCCCCACTCTGTGCAGCACTGGTGAGGCTGCACCGGGGATGCTGCATACAATCGGGAACATCTTGTTCAAGAGGGTCCAGCTAATGGCTACAGGATGGTCAGGGGCCTAGAACACACCAACCTTGAGAAGAAGTAACAGGATCTGGACTTGTCTCCTCTGAAAAAAAAATCGTTACAGTCCTTTGAGGGAGAATTGCAAACATGATGAAGCCAAACTCTTCTCAGTAGCAACATTCGTAGATGTAATGAGGGGGGCAGGGGCCATGAGCTGTGACTTTGAAACTTCAAGACAGATAAAAGCTTGTCACCAGAAGGGCAGTGTAGCACTGAATAGGTTGCCCACAGAAGTCATGGCTCCTCCACCCTTGGAGGTTTTCAGGACTTGGCTAGAAAAATGCAAAGATGACCTATCTAGTACATGTTACAGTCCTACTTTGCATATGAAATTGAGCTAGATGACCACAGAGATCCCTTCTAAACAACATTTTATGATGCTATGGTTCACTGTTAAGTAATATTGACTAGTGGAAGCAATACTGGAAACGCGTCAGTGACTGAAATAAATTCTAAACTGGTGTCAAATGGGCTCTAACTTCTGGAATTTTTATAACTTATGTGTGTGACTTTCAGTTGCAGTTGTTTTGTTTGTATTTTTTAGGATGTTTTTATACATCAAACTGATGGTTTTATACATGAATTTGAAAGCAGTTTAAAACAATTGTGAATAACTGTGAAGTGACATTAAAAAAAATTAAAATTCCTTAAATCATGCAAAGATGTGTACATGCAATGACTTTTGAGAAACATGCTGACTGAGACTTAAAAATTCTAGTGCAGTTCCCAGGACCAGCCTGTCCTATTCTGCTATGTTCAGTGACTTGTAATAATATTTTTAATTACTGAAAGGGACAGGAGAGAGAAGCAGCATGACTCGCCCCTTGGATGAATCCAGTTGTACACAATGCATTGGCAGATGCAAAAATTAAGGAAGACTAATTAGGCCTTGGTGTTCTCAGAAGTAGTGAGTGACTAATGCAAAGCAGAATTTTGGAAAATGGGATATCTGCCTCCTTGTCACATGGGATTTCTATGAGGTCTGTCTGTTAGTATGTAAATACAAGATGTGAAATAATCTCTATGGCTAAACCCTATCACAGAGACATGCTACCTTTTCATCAATTTAACTCTGTTCTAAGGAGCTCTGAAGAACTTTTCTCTAATGGAATCAAATGAGAGACTATGTTATCAATCCTTGCAAACTTTGTGGGGATAATTTTTTCATTATTTTGTTATCTTAGATGAAAATGTTGATCCAATTATAACTTTTAACAAGAAAAAAGAGAAAGTGTAATATTAAAAACATTGATATAATCTGAAAATCACAGGGGAAAAAAAGAAAAGGAAGATCAGATGAAAGTCTTGCTTTGGGAGAAAAGGTTAAAGAAAATAAGAAAAATAAAAAAGGAAAAAGACAAGGGAATAAGTATGACATGGAAAGTGAAAAATGTAACAAATATTTAGCTAAAAGAAAATCAAGTTGTTAGCTTCTGACTAATGAAATGTAATCATTGCTCATTTTCTGTTTTTATTTGCTATAACAGAATCAGAAATGGAAGTTATTGACATTATATGGTATTACAGACTCATTGATATAAACTCTGAGGATTTGCCTTTATAGAGCTGTTCATTCAGATTATCACATGGTTTGAAATAGAAGTGCAATTAGAAATGCAATACTTCATTAGCTGCAGTTACGGTCACCTTCTTTCTTAAATGAAGCACTCATTACTTTATCTGGTGTTCTGTGAATTCAGAAACACCCTCCCCCCCATAACTGGAAATAAGTTGTATACTTATGTCACTGATTCACTTTAAAGTCAATATAAAGTCAAAATAACTGAAAATAAACCACCCACAGCTCAGAGAGTCATCCTTTGCATGAAGAATTCATCCAGGTTAACCTTTCTACTCCTAAATTAACTTTTACAAAAACTATTGTAGTTTGATCTGCTTATATCACACACAAATTTGTTTGCTTTTTTGAGAAAAGGAGAGCTTGCTTACAGAAATTCAGTCCCTGCTTAATGTTTGTTAATTACAGACTTGAAATAGTCTGTAATACAGACTGTAAAACAGACTGAAAATTGTCACAAATTATCAAGAAGGTAAAATGTATTTCTCAAAGAAAGTAATGATCCATTATAGTTCTTTAAAAATGCACTTCTATTTTGACATAGAAAATGTAGACAGTTGCTTTTCTATACCTGGAAAGAAAATGTGAGCAAGTAAAGTCAAGTAAACGATTACTGTTTTTCAAAGATGCTCAGCAAATCTGTGACAATGGCTA
Source organism: Rynchops niger (assembly GCA_013400035.1). Classification (NCBI taxonomy): domain Eukaryota; kingdom Metazoa; phylum Chordata; class Aves; order Charadriiformes; family Laridae; genus Rynchops; species Rynchops niger. The sequence continues at coordinate 118,319 of VXBH01003953.1, read as the reverse complement.
GCTGGAAGATTTCACAGAAGTAATACGAAAAAGGGGGGTCCATGGTCAAACCCCAGTTCTCTAAACCCCAAATTAACTCCATTGGGATTATTCACATGTTGAGAAGGTGCATACTGTGGCAGGAGCACGGTACAGGGGCGTGGTGGTTCATTTGTCAGGAAGCTCACGAGCTGCTGGTCATTTATGCAAGCAACCCCCAGCCACATGCCCCAGATACCGTAGCCCTAGAGACCGCCTCAGCCAATGCGCCAGCCTCAGAGACCTCTTGACCAATGAAAGCTATGTGACCATGACTAATAGATGACCACAGTTCAGATCTAACCTGTCTATAAAATGGGTTCCCTGCTGAAGACCTCTCTCTGAATGGTTCTCCTTGGAGCAGCAGGTCTGTGATCAGAAGCCCTCCTTTTGGGTTGAGACGTCAGCCTCAAAGTAACTTCCCCAGGGACTGAGTGGCCTCACCTTTTAGGTGAGTGGTTTGCGCATTTTGGACCATCATTCTAAGCTTACAGTCAATACACACAGTGTAGTAATATTCCCAACTGACATCCTGAATCTGTAAAAAGTTATGTCTGCCAAAGGTTTTGTAGTATAAGATCTCTATTAATTCTTACCATGCTATCTTTCTTGTGACACCATTAAAACCTGATTTTTTTTAACATCTTTTCTTGGTCTTACACTTCTGCGACACATACATATATATTTTTTTGCAAAACTGGAGTTTAGTTCATTAATATTGTGAAGGCTGTATGATGCTAAACCTCATAAGTTCATTTCAAAATATTGTTTACATTTCTTCCTTTTTGTTTTAATCACTAATTCCTGACTCAATTATGTAATTGACTGTTGACATCACACTATTACAATTTGTCTAGTGTAGAGTTAGCCTAAGGTGACTTGTTTCTGTACTACTCATTTTATTCAGTTTGCCTGAGGTTGCTTATGATTGAAAATGTCATTACTTTAGAACATCCTCTAGAAAATAAATGTAAATGTATAAAGTAAGAAAGAAATGTACCTACATATTGGTGAGAGGATTTTTTTCCTGTATTGCTGTCTGTGATGCTTTTTTTCTGTGAAGGGAGTTTTCAGTATTGTAGCATATTTCATTGTGTTCAGTTGAAACAAAATTGAATGAGAAACAGTGCTTTTTATTTTTATATGCCAGGTTTCTACAATCTTTCATGCATGCCAGATGTACAGATTTCTAAATAGTTTGGGATTTTTTTTAGGAAATAGAAGTAAGGGAGTGATTTTGTATGAAGACTTGACGGTTGCACAAAATACAACCTGCATCTGATAATATGGAACTATAAATAAGGTAAGTATTATTTTAAAGTGAAAGTTGAGTCACAAGGTTGAAACCTCCTCCTCAAGTGTATTTTAAATCAAAACACAGTTTTGTGCAGTATCCATAAGTTGTGAAGACAATCCTTGCAGTTTGATTTGAAGAAAGGAAAAAAGTCAATGGAAAGTCAAAAGAATTTACTGCTCTAGAGACTGCAAAACACTAGTGGGTTTGCAAAGTTCAAGGTTTGGTAACTGCCTCAAGGTCAGAAAATGTAATCTGGATATCCAGTTAAAAGAGAAAATAATGAGAATTATGTCTTAATCTAGAGTATCTGTTCAATACCTACTTAATACTTACACTCAAGTGGTTAGTTGAGGTAAAATATATTTTTTTATTAGGCCCTAGACAGAAACGGAAACAGGAATATGTTTGGGTGAAGAGAGAAAATTAAATATCTTATTAATGAATTACAATAACCCGGTGTATAAATGTCAGGTACCATAACTATGCTATATTCTAGACTGTCCCGTCATAATTATAAATAGGAAAGGCATAGCTGCTGGAGAGTAAGCATTTATGTCGATAGTAAGTTCTTAGCTGTCCTCATGTGATTGAGCAATCACTTCTTATCTACCGATACTCTGACAAATTACATATGTTTTCAGGCACTCCTAATTCTGCACATAATATCATAGAATCATATAACAGCCCAGGTTAGAATAGACATTGAAAGATCCTCTGGTCCAACCTTTCATGGGAAACAGAGCCTAGGTGAGATTATCTAGCAACCTGTCCAGTCACATCTTGAAAACTTCCAGTGATGGAGAGTTTAGCACATCCCTGTGGAGATTGTTCCAGCGAATTATTGTTCTCACGGTAAAAAAATTCTTTCTTATATTAAGATGAAGCCTCTCCTGGAGCAACGTGTACCTGTTGTCCCTTGTCTTCCCAACGTGGTTCCTTGCGAAGAGAGAGACTCCATCCTCTTTGAAATCACCCTTTAAGTACTGGAATGCCGTGATGAGGTCCCACAGAGCCTTCTCTTTTCCAGGGAGAAAAGACTTAATGCCTTCAGTCTTTCTGCGTAGGTCACATTCTCTAGCCCTTTAATCATCTTCATGACCCTCCTTTGGTCCCTCTCCAGTCTGTCCTTGCCTATTTTGAATTGTGGGTACCAGAACTGGATACAGTGCTCCAGGTGTAACCTGACAAGTGCTGATTAGAGTCAGAAGATCAAGTCTTTATCTCTGCTAGTAATGCCCCTGTGGATGCAGCCCAGGATTCAATTTGCCTTTTTTTTGCTGTGGCAGCGTGCTGCTGACTTGTCTGCAGCTTGTTGTCTACCAAGATACCCAGGTCCGTTTCAGCAAGTCTGATCCCCACTCACACAGATTCTGGACTGTTCTGGGCATTCTGGGCTATTTGGTTATGTCATTCCAGGTGCAGACTTCTCACTTGTCTTCATTAAACTTCATACTGTTCTTGCTAGCCTACTCTTCCAGCCTGCCCAGGACTCTCAGTAAGATATCTCTCCCTTCTGAAATGTCCACCTCACCACTCAGCTTAATGTCATATGCAAAGTTGTTGAGAGTGCTTTCAATCCCATCATACAGATCATTTATGAAGATGTTGAATATTGGCGAGCCCTGTATTGATCCCTGAGGGACCCCACTTGTGACAGGCTGCTAGCCTGAGTGAAAAACATTGATCACCACTCTCTGAGTGCAACCTGTTAGCTAATTTCCTGCTCATCTCACAGACCATCAATCCAGTCTGTATCTTGTTAGACTGTCTATAAGAAGGCTGTGGAAAATAGTATCAAATGCTTTACTAAAGTAGCTGTAACTTCTAGAAAATAAAACTGACACTTGGACTCCATGATCTTAAGGGTTCATTACAACCTAGACGATTCTGCTAATTTATGGGATAACATTAAATTTACTCTCTTAAATTGACTAGACTTCTTCCCTGACATTATAAATCATACTTCTGCTCCCATACTCAGTTGTTATATTAGTAATTAAACTTACTTGATTCAGGGTAAAATTAAGTGGAACTGATTAATGTTTTCTGCATATCTTTTGATCTGCCCATCAAAGAGATGCTCATCTGTCATCGAGATTTAAGCAAAGAAATACATGAGTTCTTTAGGCCTTCAAATTACTGATGATGAAAGTCACCAAAGTGAGGATTTACAGTTCTGGAACAGATTTTAGAACATATTCTAAAGAAATAAAGATCCTGCAGCTCTGTCTCAGCAAGAAGGAGTGTGTTTTCATTCATGTCCAGACTGAAGTAATTAGGAAGGAATAAATTGCCAACTGGAGCATGCTGCTTGGAGTTAATGGCCTACAGAAAGAGGAGCAGAGATTTAGTACGTAATGAATCCTGCTGCAGAGACATAGGGAGGGCGGTGTGTGGAGAGATGGTCAATTGTCAATAAGCCATGATGGAGGAGAGCAGGAACATTGACTATTGGTGCACACCTCAAAAGAAACATAACACTCAAGGCTAAGTGCCTTCAGCTTCCCAAGGAAAGAAATATCTCACTAATGCATGTACCAAAAATACTTGCCTATTTTTGAATGGTTAATTAATTTTACGTTCCATGTGAGAAATCCCACCTTTCCAAACAATTCTGTGATAGTCTAGAATCAGAGAAGGGTTTGAGTTGGAAGGGAGCTTTAATGGTCACCTAGTCCAACAACACCCTGTAAAGAGCAGGGACATCTTCAACTAGATCAGGTTTCTCAGTGCTCCATCCAACCTAACCTTGAATGTTTCCAGGGATGGGGCACCTACCACCTCTCTGGGCAACCTATTCCAGTGTTTCACCACCCTTGTAAAATTTTTCCTCCTCATATCTAGTCTGAATCTACCCTCTTTTGGTTTAAAACTGTTACCCCTTGTCCTATCTCTACAGGCCCCACTAAATAGTTTGTCCCCGTCTTTCTCATAAGCCCCCTTTAAGTACTGAAAGACTGCAATAAGGTCTCCCTGGAGTCTTCTCCCCGCTGAACAACCCCAACCCTCTCAGCCTTTCCTCATAAGAGCAATGTCCTGATAGGAGAGCCTGTCCTCACCGGAAGGAGTATCTTCCAGTGTGGCAACTTCTCTTATTAAAGTGATAAAGGCTGTATAAAGTGATGAAGGGGGTATAAATACAATTCTCTGCTGCTTAAGGACATTAATTTTTTTAACTACCCCTCTTGCTATGACAGTATTAGGATGGAAGAATAGAGTCATTCTCCACAGACAATTTCATCTACGTTTTCCAGTAGAAGCCTATCATGTGACTTCTTTTAATAAAAATTAAACGCTCTAAATCATCATTTGACTTGTGTTCAGTGATGACTTAAAATGTATGAGAAAGAAAAAAGTTATAACTGTAGGAAAAACTTAACACTTTTTTCCCCCTCATTTAAGCTCTAATTCTTACTGTCATGCAACTAGAGACGATACATTATTAAATAATAGTTGGGAATCTTGCTTTCAATAAGATCCTCTGTACTATAAAGACAAAGGTAAGAAGGACCAATTACAAATTTGTATTTGTTATTTGCTAAAATGCATTATTTTATATTAATTACTTCCTTTATTATCTTAGTCCTGTGTGCCACCTTTAAACTTTGCTTGAATCTGAATCAGTCTGGAAGCATTTCCTGGTTTAATTTTAAGTTTTTACCAAGTTTACTACAGATGAGATACTATAGAAGTATACCTCAGTATAACATAAAAGACTATGTCCTGAATACTTCCTATCTTTGTGTATCCATGTGTATTTATATAGTAGATCCAGCTTTTTCTTCAGTAGCTATAAATAGGCTTGGAGAAAGCGCGTATGAAATCCACCGTCATTGTATTCTGCTGAAGCAATATTTCCCATTGCAATGTGAAACTTTGCCTGCAGGTATTGAGCAACATGTTTGAATGGAGTGAATTACTCTTGCTATCCAAGTTGCTTTAAAATTACCTTGTGAAGGTATCCCACAGAGAAACCTTCGAATAGTTTGATAGTTTGGTACACAGTGACTGGGTATTTTTCCATGCAGTAGTGCACTTATTCCCCTTTCACCTTGTTCAATAGGTCAGTATTTGAGGAGTTTCTATCTGGTGCTAAAAAAAAGCACCACATTTGTGCCCTTGCCTTGCTAAATCATATCTGCGGCCATGCCATAGCGAAAGAAACAGCATGAAGCTGTTTTGTAATAATGCAGCTTTCTCACCGTGATAAATAGCTATTTTATGTACAAAGGTTTGTTCTAAGCATAGAAACAAAATATTAGCAAGCCATTCTTAAAAATATATTATGTGTAGGAATGAAAGGAGAAGCAAATACAAGTGTGATTTAATACACACAGAAGGAGGGGATTAAAAAGTACACAACCCTGACTTTTCTGGGAGATATTTACTTTCACAGTGCCAGTTTAAGTCTGAGATAGGGCAATTATGAATAGAATTCATAACAAACTCAGGCTTTACTATTCAGAAAGTTACTTATATATTGCTCCTTTTTGTTAACTTCTAGTGTTCTTATTTGGATTATAATTAAAACAGAGATGTTTTTATGATTATTTGAGATGACCCGGAGAGTAATTACAATAAATTACACTGAAATTGTATGTGACTGGAATACAGAATGCTGCAACCAAAAATGCCTATAACTAAAATGCCCAGAGGCTCAGCTTTTAAACTGGAGTAAAGATAATGCGTAAGTGTCCAGCTTGGTAATAATAAGTAACAATAAAAATAATATAACGTACTTCATCTTAACTTCAGAAGGATATTTGACTTCTTATCAATGCCATGAAATGAACTCCCTGTTATTAACATCTGGTAGCCTGTCCTTATACAATGAACCAGTTTTCTGTTAACTCTAAGACATGTGAAGCATCTCTCAAAAAAAGCCAACATATGAAAGGGCACCTACTAGGTACACAAAACAAACTATTTCTTAACTCCACACATCCTGAAAACAAACACTCTGAATGTGAAAACAGAGTATTGCTTCAGTATATATTTTAAATTATTAAATTCAAAGTTGAATATCAGAGAAGTCAGGGAGCCAGTTCATCCATATTTTAAGTCTTTGAAAGAAAAGTGGTAAAATACTATTATTATTTATGTATTTAAATGTTTTGCGTCAATAACTTTCAAATACTTGTCTGATATGACAAAAAAATAAGTAATCAGGTATTTCTGAACTCCTTCACTTAATTCCGTAGGACTTCTTTTAATTTTGTTAATTTTAAGACGTACTTGAGTATTATAATTTCTATTATGTCTGATACATCAGTTGAATCTGATGTTTAGGAGCTAGAGTATATGTATAAAAGCTCAAGGATCTACAGACACCTTGCAAAAAACTGAATATGAGGTTATCTGACAAACTGTTTTTAATATTAGTACTCTTAAAGAAATTTTAGCAATTCAGCCACAAATATGGTAGATTTTGGTAAACTATTATGAAGTTGCTAAATCATCTTCTTTAATACATACATTTCTTCTGACTGAGATATAATTACTACTTTGAATACTAAGAGTCTACTAAAAAGACTCTTAAACTCTTATAAGTTGATTTTTTATTTGTTTGTCTTTTCTCTTTTTACTGTCTGTTATCTCATTTTTCTACCGATATTTATCTATTACATGCTACCCAGTCCTCACAAATGCAGACACCTAAATTTCTCAGAAGCAGGTTTTGATTCAATCTTATTTCTTCCAATGCCTTGCCTCAGAGTTTATGTTTCCGCACAGAAATGAATCTTCCCCAAAAATTTAGGGAGAAGGGTTGAGGGACTGCTTAGTTCTTTGCAGATATTCCCAAACAATCATTGTTTAACAATGGATTCTTGAACAGATTATTGAGTGCTAAGGTTGCCTTCATGAGATCAAGAACTCATTCCTTATGAGGTCTGAAATTAATGATAGCTCATCCACTCAGAACAAAAATGATGAAAATCTTTTCTTGTCTTTCTCAGTATTTAATTTACATGCTTAAATTTTCATGTCATTTTTTGTCATGATTTTTTAAAATATTTTTCAATTTTTCAGTACATTATTTGTCAATATGTAATAACAGTGAATAAGCCTACTATAAACAGTGGAAGTGTTCAGAGAGAATTCAAGGATATATTAGGTCTTTTATTGTTCTTTTCCCAGTTTGTTTTCCACAGCTCTTAATTTAGTTTTTACATTAACTGATCTATTTATCAGGAAATTCAGCATTAGCAGTTGTAGAATTCACTAGAAGGGAATCACACTGATAACTAGATTAACTGCAAATACGTAGGCTGGCCTAATTAATATCATGTACAGTACTGATGTTGGTTTTCCTACTTTAATTCAATAAAATAAAATACATTAAAAATGTTTTAGCTTTTTAAAGCATATAATTTTATGTTCTTTATAACATTAGTAATTAGAATATCGAGCAGTAAAACCTCATCTATAAAAATTTTAGTGGAAATGGGTTGAATTAGAAGAGCAATAGACTATATGACTTCATATCTTGGTGAGTGTCTGATGGAAAAATTAATTAGAAAGATATTTGTAAATGCAGAAAAAATGCATTAAAAAAGGAAGCATTCACTGTTTCTGTTTTTAATCAATCAGGTGACACTGTGTTGAAAACAGATCTTTGCTGCTGAGATCACACTACAGTATGAAGACAATATTTGTAGGATACAGTACTAGATTGGTTTTTGCTGTATTCAAGAGACTTTTAAAAGCAAATGTGTATTTATAGAAGTTTTCAAAATTCAGTGTAAGCTTTTTTATGAATAATGATTTTATTTTTCTGAAAGGTTGGCTTATCTTCTTTCCAAGAAAAGTATTTAAACAATGGAAATGGTTGTTATTCACTGATGTTCACCTGAAAAAATTACCTGGGACATTATCTTCACAAGCTATCATGAATATTCTGAAGTGCCTCTGTATGGGGGGTAAATAATGTCAAACAATCCAGTTAAGAAGATTTCATACTGAAAGTATTCTTCTGCTTTCTACACTGACCAGAACAACCTGGGAATTCCATTTTCTTCTTATTATTTTTATAGCAGATGACTTAAAAAAAGAAAAGGGACACTAAAAATTGGATCATTAAGGGAGTCACAAGATTGAACATAAATGGAATGGTGTTTTAAAAAGGATTAAAACATTAGCTGTAAGCTATTTCTCTTTCTCTTTACAAAGATATACATATATGGCTATGATATAGCAGTGTGACAGTTATAAAAAATTCAGCTTTAGCTTCTTTATAATCCACCCATATAAAAATCTTATACATCCTGGCATGCCAACATA
>VXBH01003953.1:85680-96557 GCA_013400035.1 Rynchops niger | reverse complement strand
AAAAAAAGAGAGAAGTATATTTTGCTTAAGGTTTCCAGTCAGATTGTGAAACTGTAAAAATAAACATTTTTCCTGTCCTTTATATGCCAATTTTAATTGCTTTTATCGTACAGAAGGGGCCTAATTTCTAATATCAGTTTTTTAGAGATAATGAAAAAGTTAATAGCGTTTAAAATTTTTTGCTATATTTAGCAACATTTGGGAGAATCATAGATGGTTATATATGTAAGATTGACATTTCATGCAACAGACATCATGAAGCATTTGATTATTGCCTATTACTTTGATAAAAGAAAAAAATATTACTTATATCATTATATCTATTACAGAGACAAAAAATCCTTTTCTGATAAATTTAAACATTGTAAGAATTTAGTTGTTTATTTAATAAGAAAATGAAATTATGTTTTTTCTGTTTTCTCAGCTACAAGCTGTACCCGCCAAGGAACATTAATAATACTAATGTATTTTTCAGTTCTTCATCTTTAATTCAGTTCATCTAGAACTTAGAAACAAAATAATTTTGTTTCATAACACATTGTTCATAGCAACCTGTAATGACCGTTGTGCTGGGAGCAGCATATGGGTTTCTGTAAACAACATATTGTTTTGTACAGTTAAATAATAGCTAGTGAAACAACAAAGTTTTGATCTTTATTTTATGACCTGGACAAGCTCAAGAACTGAGCCCATGTGAACCTCATGAGGTTCAACAAAGCCAAGTACAGGCCCCAGTATCAACACAGGCTGGGGGATAAAGGGATTGAGAGCAGCTCTGCTGAGAAAGACTTGGGGGTACTGGTTGAAGAAAAGCAGGACATCAGCCAACAATGTGCGCTCACAGCCCAGAAGGCCAGTCATACCCGTGGCTGCAAGCCACACCAGGAATACTGTGTTCAGTTTTGGTCCCCGCTTTAAAAAAAGACATGGACAGGCTGCAGAGGGTTCAGAGAAGGACCACGAAGACGATCAAAGGACTGGGAAGACTGCCATGTGAGGAAATGCTGAGAAAACTGGGTTTGTTTGAGAAAAGAAGGTTAAGGGGAGACCTTATCACCATGTTCCAGTATTTAAAGGGTGGCTACAAAGAAGATGGAGACTCCCTTTGTACAAGGAGTCACATGGAAAAGATGAGGCCTGATGGGTGCAATCCTGGGGAGGTTCCAGTTTGACACAAGAGGAAAATTTTTCACGATGAGATCAGCCATTAGAATAATCTCCCCAGGGAAATGGTAGATTCCCAATCATTGCACACTTTTAAGATTTGGCTAGACAGGGTGCTGGGCCATCTTGTCTAGACTGTGCTTTTACCAAGAAAGACTGGACCAGATGATCCTTGAAGTACCTTCTAACCTGGTATTCTATGATTCTATGATTTTATGACTCTGCCCCTCTACCCCACTCTGGTGAGACCCCACCTGGAGTAACATGTCCAGCTCTGGAGCCCTCGGCACAAGAAAGACATGGACCTATTGGAGTGAGTCCAGAGGAAGGCCACAAAAATGATAAGAGGACTGGAGCACCTCTCCTGCGAGGACAGGCTGAAAGACCTGCTGTTGTTCAACCTGGAGAAGAGAAGGCTCTGGGGAGACCTTATTGCAGCCTTCATTTTAGCAGGGCCTGTTGCGACAGGACACGAGGTAGTGGTTTTAAACTCAAGGAGGGTAGATTCAGACTAGATATAAGGAAGAAATTTTTTACAATGGGGGTGGTGAAACACTGGAATAGGTTGCCCAGAGAGATAGTAGATGCACCATCCCTGGAAACACTCAAGATAAGGCTGTACAGGTCTCTAAGCAAGCTGATAGAGTTGAAGATGTCCCTGCCCTTTGCAGGGGCATTGGACTAGATGACCTTTAAAGCTCCCTTCCAACCCAAACTATTCTATGATTCTATGAATTTTCTTTTCTGTACCATAAATATAGAAGTCTAGTATTGGTCAAGGCTCTCTTCTAGGTTTTCATCAACGTATGTAATTGTTCAGAACTGTTCTTGTTAACTGTTCAAAGTTTCTTCTTTAGATCAATTAATAACACACACACATAAAATATTGATAAAAGAAAATACCAAAAATTGTTTTGAAGGGAATAAAATATTTCACTTGATGATACATACTTCTACTTTCACACAGCATAGCTCCCAACTTTTATGAGTTTAGTCACAGACCAGTGTTATTTTGGAAATGTATTATGTTTGGCCTTTTGAGTGTTCAGCATCTGGTATATCTAGAAACTTTATCCACCGCATGTGACTGAATTAATTGGATCACAAAACAAATCATTCAGAGGTCTATTTGATAGATTAGGCTCCTAGTTAGATTAGTTTAGTTCCACATATTTTAAAAAGGTTAACCTTGAATTATATCAATGTGGTCAGTGGCAAGCCCTACAAATGCTGAAGTCTGAAAAATAAATTTTTCTTGCCCCTCAGTCTGTAACTTTATATTTAAGATTTGCTATATAAAACTATAAAAACTTCAATGAATTTTTGATGACTAGAATTGAAAAAACCTTTACATTATGGAATATTTACACATTCAAGTGACCTCATTGATGTAATTTTATCCCGTTTCCCTAGGAATTTGAATTATATTTCATTATGTCTATATAAAGTAATTCCACTTTTAATAATAAATAAATACTTTAATATGCTGTCATAATTTACATTTCAAATATTTTAAACATAAAACATGTTGGTTTATGTTTACATCCAAGTAATATTACCTATACAACCTCTTAACAGGTGTATGAAAAATACAGGTGTATGACAAATCTAATGAAAGTTCATTTTAGTACTGAAGAGCAGTTCTGGGTGGCTAATTATAATTGTAATGATTTCAGTTCAAAAAATAAGGACAACTTCACAACTATTTTGCCAGATTTTTTTTTTATTCTGAAAGTATGTGTTTAATTTCCCAGTGCAAGATGCAGAAAGATGACCTTTTCTCCTCCACAAACAGAACAGTATTTTCCAGGAGCAGTTTAACTGAATTTGTACCATACTGTTACCATTCCTGTACAGAAAGTGCCTTAAGAGAAAATAAAAATCAGGGGCATGCATGCATGGTAAAGCTTTTTTTTTTTTTTTTTTTGGTGGGCGGGGAAGGACTTTTCTGAAGAATGTAGGAGATAATATATCCTAAATTAAACAAACAAACAAAACCCATATGTAGTTGTATATGTACAAGAAAGATGTGAGAGTTGGAAAGGAAGTGCCAAACTGTTATCACTTTCTTAAGTCAAAGAATGGAAATACAATTTTGTGGATACTTGTAATGAAAGCTAGGGAAATAAGAATGAGACGAAAAATTATGTGAAGTATTAGATCTTAATATAACAATTCTTGGAGTTCAATTATAAGGAAAAAATACTGATGGCATATTAAAATTAGCTTCATAACCATAGCATTATTTTGGCCATAAATTAAGTGACCGTTGACATGCATACTGATAGTGGTCAGTACTTACTGCCATTCATACTTATAAGCAAATATCCTCTTTACATAGTTTAGGGGGTTCATGGCATTGCTTGCTTGCTTGCTTTTCGTATGGCTGCTTTGGATGCTTTTGCAATTTTTTTCTGTTTTTCAACATCTTCCCATCGTTTTAAGCTGTTACCTAAACTGATAATAAAAAGTAAAACAGAAACCTTACAAAGATGCCCAAGATGGAACCTGGTGTAAATTGAAACCAACAAACAAACACACAAAAAAAACAGAAACAAAGGCTTCTGGAGAGGCCTTAGAAATTGGCAGAGAGATCTGACTTCCTGAAGGGGCTGCTGAATACGAAAGAAAAAGCCAAAAAAATATCTAGGTGAGGCCAGAGGAAGTGAGGACCAAGTATGTGAGGGAGCTCGTGTGAACCAGTTTTGTAATTCCCTTAAATAGTACAGAATAGCTCATAGCAGGGTAAAGTACAAACTCATTTGTAAGGACACTAGAAAGGTTTGACTTTGGGACTAATAATGCGATTTTATGTTAATGAATTTGGAAACCAAAGTTAATAGCTGGGAATTGCAATTACTTTTCTGAAACAATCTGAGTTAGTTAAATATAATTGGTGACAACAGGGAGATAATGTTTAAGTCGCAAGACTAGAATATGAGAATTCTTGTGTATCCAAAGCATTACCTGGTGAAAAGCAGAATGATAAATATTTACCACTTTATTAATGGATAAGGACATAAACAAACAACTATTTCAAATGACCCATGTATAACTTGTTACTTAGGAAATGAATAAAGGAAACTAATGAGAAAAAAAAAAAAAAAATAAAAAGAGCATAAATAAATAAATAAATAAATATAAAGATATTTTTCAAAATAAGATGACTCATAAATACAGCCTCCTATTTGGGTAGGTGATTAATCCACACTTCTCAAGTTCCCCCAGAGCTGGAATCTTGCTAAGTTTGATAACAATCCTGTGAAATTATTTACAGCTCTACAAGCAAGTGTTACTGCTCTCAGTGACTTTGTGACTTTCTTCATCAGTTTGCAAAATAGCTACAAAATAAAGAATTAGGGTATATTGCTGCTTCTCACAGTTACTTTTCAGACTTTTCAGAGATAATTTTTGTAGCTGTGATTGACTTCAGCAGAACAGCAGCTTCAGTTTAGTCATTGATTTCAGTTGAGCTGTTGACTTTTTAGTTATGTCCTGGGATAACATGGCATACTAAACATATACTGTCTTTTCTCAGGGGAAGAATATTAACATTTTGCAATTCTGCTGTAGCTGCCTTGTCTTTTCGTCTTAGCCACCTTTGCAAGTAAAATATATGTGGATTTGTATGCACGTCTGTTTTAAAACTAGAGATTTCTCCTTGACTTTTGTCTCCTTTCTATTATGTCAAAATTCAATGCCTTATACCTTCTTGGGCGTTTTTTGGTTTTATTTTTTTTGTTAAACCATTATATGAGAAGAGACAGAACAGAGCATATATTCAGGATTAACTACCTCTGAGGACCAAATTTCTCATTTCTGACAATATCCGTTTCTTAATCTATATGATGTTTTTCTACTTAGACTTACAAACAACTCTTTCTTCCAAGCCCAGACTCCATTATCTTGAACATCAGTGCTGCAAATCTAACAAATGTAAAAAGGTTCCATTGCTTGCAATAACTGAACTAATTAATTTTTCTGAGTAACCATACTTTGACACACCTCACTTAAATTTGTAAACAAGGGGAACTTATTGAGTTATTGCACTTGATTTTATTCTAATATTTTCAAACAAATGAAACTTAAGTGTTCTTGTGTAAATTTAGGTGCTTTGAATGACACAGAAAAATCACTTTTGCATCACACCTCCTGCAAAATAAATAACATTTATGGATACCTTGGGAATCATTCATCAAAAGAATTACATATTTACACAGTACATGAAAAATATGCATCGGATTGCTCCCATTAAATTATGATGGACTACTCTATAAAAGCATAATAAATTAGAGATTTTAATTTTATTTAGTTGTGACTTTATTATGTTTGACCTTACTTCAGTCAGTCACCATTAGATATATTTTTAGGATAATAGTAGCATTTTTTAAGGTAGACATATATATATTCTAGTATTTTACATATAGGACCATATACATCCAATTTTCTTAACAGCTGCATGAAGGCATTTAACACCTTTACTGCATAGAATTAGTATCTTTAGCAAGGAATCTTATTAAAGAATAAAACTATCTGTCAGTATAATAATATAATATAAAACTGTTCTGTCAGTATAATATGTACTTTCCCCTATGCCAGTTACAAACTCAGAAAAATAATTCCTGATTATGAAAACTGTTAAGATTTTATGGAGTAACTTTACTACAAAACAAAAATGTCATTAGCACAACTTCATAATGAACCTTATACCAATTCAAAACACAGTAGTAATTTTGAAAATCTTAGTTTCTATGACCAAGGTTTTTTCAACAATTTTATATCTATTGATCTCATACTTCAGGTAGCCTAATGTCTATTTTCAAGGACCAGAAAAGAATAATCCAAATTAAGAGGAAAATAACTTGGCTGTTGTCCTTTTACATGCTTCTGAATAGAAGTTATCCACACCTGGACATAAGAGGTAGAGCAATTGCACTGCTATTTTTATTGTTACATTAAAAAAAAAGAAAAATCAAGTCGGTGATTCTTGTTCTACTGTTGATAGAATTTGAAAGTGAGGCTTAAGTCAGGTGTAAATTGCCTCTCTCTAGAGAGTACCTTGGGTTGATATATTTTTCTTCCTCTGTAGTGTACAGAGATGTCTGTTCTGTCTGCTATTTGGACAATAGGACTTAAAGCAGAGGGAAAAAAATTACAGAAACAGACAAAAATAAATCTTGTTATTTTCTACTATTTTCACAGGTTACATCAATTTATAGGGTTTTGATCTTTCCTATAGTACTTTGCTTTTTTCCATGAGGTATTCAAAAAGATTGTTTTGCTTTGTGTGGTGGACGGAGTAGGTATTGGAGTAGATGTTCTAGAAACCTGTCCTGACTGGACTCCTTTTGAATTGTTGGGCATGCTGAAGGTCTATATTTGCTTGCTCAAGGTCACTAAATCTGGACATGGGCTTTTTGTCAGCCTGGAGAAGAGAAGGCTTGGGGGGACCTAGTTTGCGGCCTTTCACTAACAGATGGATAGAGGAGATGGTATCATCTTCTCAGAGGTGAACAGTGAAAACATATAATGCAACAGTCACAAGTGATTGCAAGGGAAACCCAAAGGTAACAAACTCCTAGAACAAGGGTCATTATGCACTGGAACATTGTTTGATTATTTGTTTCTTGTGTACAAATAATGTACTGCTGTGAAATGTATTGCCTGCCTGTAGTGTTCAAACTGATTTTTTTTTTTTGTTATGGTCCCACAAAATAGCATATGTAGTTCTAATAACAATGGAATCATCCAGAAATGTCTGGCTCAGTTAATTACCTCTTTATTAGGGCTCTGATGAATAGTTACAGTCACAGTGTGTTAGTAAGTGAGTGAAAAAAAATTGCCATGTAGGTTGTGCTGCTTTTGCTGTTACCACTGCAGCTAACATCCATTGACCAGTATTCATGTTTGTGTCCCATCAGCAGGGTGAGCAATTTGATCTGCATTCAGATCACAAAATCCATTTTGTGGAGCCATGTGATAGCCATTGATGCTGAATCTGTTTCTTACATAGGTGCTTGTTCCATTACCGACAGCGTGTGTAATTTCAAATGCAAATATTTTTGTATTGGTGTCTGATGCTGTTTTCTGCAAGTACTCATGTATAACAAGCTTCCAATGGCAGCAGCAAGTGTGAGCTCAGTCTATTAAGTACTATATATTTTGTAATTTGTTTGACAACTTTCACTTGTACCTTTATCTGGAGTCTTATTTTAACTACTGCTGATAGCAAATGAAAAGAAGACTTCTCTGATCACATTTTATACGTGGTCAGGCTGGTCTTCTTTTTATTTGTTGTCATCAGTAATGGTCTGGTGTATAAGCATTTTGACACTTAAAAGCATACCCTGGAAGTATCGTGTTGAGGGAGATAAAACAGGAGTTCAGCAGGAGTGAGTTATAAATTGGCTCACTTACTGTAGTTATTATCTCACAGGTCTTATTGCACTGGTTCATCGAAATACCCAGCTATTGCCACTGTTAGCTGAGAAAACTTATCCAACGTAAGCATTGTACCAATTCTTTCCAGTTTTCACTAGGGTGGTATTTTGACAACTGGGTTTAATTCTAGCAACTGCTTAAAACCAAAAGAAGGTGTAAGGAATCCTTATTTTAGTATGATTTTCTAGCTTTAAGATGCCACCACCATTTTCTGTTTTCAAAGTACAAGAGAAACTAAAAGCACTTGTTTTAAGATATAATTCATATACAGACAGATAAAACAGGTTAAAACAACTGGTAAATTTTAAACCTCCTTTTTATACCATCTCATAAAGGTATTTTAAATGTTGTTCTACAGTTGGATTGGAAATTCAATTTTCTTGGGACAATTTTGCATAATATTTTTAGAAGTAAGATGCAAGCTTACAGATCTTTTGGGGGTTTTGTTTACTGTTGTTTGTTTTGGTTTGATTTTTTGTTTTCTTTTTCGAGAATGTGACTTGCACATGGCAGGCAAAGAAAATATTAAATGTTAGCATTTTCTATGCCATGTACCAGATATCTAGCATCAGCCTGCCAGGGCTAATCTTATTAACTCTGGGCTTTTGTCTGAACAATATATATATATATATGTATATATACACACACACACACATATATATATTTATATTTGTATATATAACATATTTATAACCAGGTCCTTATAAATTACTGTAACTTAGTTAGTTTAATTAGAAGAATGACACGTTAACCAGGAGACCCACCAACCTCATTGCTTTCTGCTATTTTTTTCTTCAGAATATCTTCTAAGAAAATATACAATTAAGAATATTTTTACCTTGAACACAAGCAGGTGTTTTAATTCACTAAGAAGTGCTGTAATATGGCAGAAAACCTAAAGTATAACTAAAAGAAACAGTACTAGAACTTGGAAATTAAGAATTCCTTCTAAACGATGTCCTTCAAATACCTAGGTCATGGCATTAAAGTCAGTAGCTAATTGCAGCTTTACTCCCTTACAGCCATTCTTGTTTAAAATACAATTTTAGATATTTGCATTAAGTAGTTATTGCTTCTTCTGGCCTCAAAAGCTCTTAAGGGAGCTGGAGGTGATGGACACCATTAAACACTATACACTACCTGTATGACTGAATAATTACTTACCATAAAATCTTCCAGCTCAGCAGCAAAAGACAACTATCCTTACCTACTATGTCCTCAGTGTTTGTTACATACTTAGGCACATTGAAGAAACATTTCCTTAGTCATATAAACACGTCTAAAAATTTATGATCTACTAACAGAAATTAGGGTTTGTATATTTAAGGTAGTTAGTACCTAACCAGTGGGGTTTGATTGGTTTGTTCCTGGATAACTTTACCTGCTGGTCATCTTATGAATGAAATTTAAAAAACAAACAAACAAACAAACAAACAAAACAAAAAAAATTCAGATTTAGCTTTCATTTTCTATTTCTATTGTGAATATTTTTTGGCATTGACACCAAGAAAGCTATACAAGGAGAAATATACCAAAATGCAATTTTGGTTTGAATTTCCCCTATCCCTAACTACAGTTATTTCTTGAATTTTAAGATGTTAGACTTCATTAGGACCTCAAACTTTACTATGAAGAAGACTCCTGTTGTGCATTGCTCAAAATGGATCCCTATTAGGTCTTTCTACAGCAAGGATTCTTTATTTGTTTTATGTATCCCACTACCTTTTTTTACACAAGTTTACCAATATTCACAGTTCTGAAGTGTCTAGATATGGCAGCCTAACAGCTAATTCTAAACATTATAGCAGCTTAGTGTATTTTTCCTAATACTCCACATATACAAGCCATTTACAGATGAGATACATCTCTATATGCTTTATTTCCTTGACTGACACATCAAGATGTTACATGCCATAAATCATTGCATCAATCTTTTCAGGTTATTATTGTATGGCTTAATACAGTATGACAAGACTACTAAGAACCAGATGCAGTGCTCCATAATACCACAAGTCAGTCTTAGGTACAAGAAACGACAGTTCACCTTCAACTATAATCAGAGAATTATTCCTTAAGAATTAACCAGCCTCCAGTCTGATGAAAAGGTCATAAAAGTAGTAGCCTTTGAATATGTTTCCATGTGCATGTGTGCAACCAACCTGCTGCCATGAAGAAAACAAAAAAGTTCCACAAAGTATTACTTTTCCTCTCCAATTACTTTGAATGATAAATTCAAAATTCTCACTTACAAATAACAATTTATTTCTTACACAAACACACGCACTGGCATTCACCTACTGAAACTCCTTTAATGAAATGCATAAGTACATCAATAGTTAGCATCAGTTCCACTCTCATTGTCCATGTTGTTTGGGTTCATAGCCTTTATACTATCTCATATGACCAGTGAGACACTAAGAAAGCAGCCTGAAGAAGTCTTGCCAAAAAATTTGCCCTGTTTAATGAGAAAGTGAATGATCTGATTTCTAACACTCATGAAAAAGGAAAGAGGAAAAAAAGACTAATTAGCCCAGTTTACTTTAGGGATGGCTGATCAGCTGGTGGGAAGAGCTACATAAATGATGGTGAAGAAACAAAAGGTCTTGTTTCAGATGATCATGAAAATGCTGGAAGATTTTCCTGAAAAAATTCTGTGCAGAGGTAGTGAAGTTCTAATTCACAGGCAGTTCATTTGACTTACCAGCTATACAGATTGAGGCCCAAAACAATCCTGTCTGAGTTCAACGGCAAAGCACATGCACATAAAACCAAATAAGTACAAAAATGTTTGCCTTGCACAGGAGCAAGCTACCACTTGCCAGCTGACACATGTCTATGTCTGCTCCACATTGTTCCCTTTAGTGCTTTCTCCAGAAATTCAAGCTTTTCCAGGACCTTGCTTTGTACAGAGCTTGTTTCTGTCATCAGTGATATATAGTGTAAGGCACAGGTTAGGAGGATGGGCAAATTAGAAACTAAAGGAGTTGTGAGAAATGTGTTCAGATAACAGAATGACAAATATGGATTCAGCAAATTTATACAATATTGTAGTTCTAACACAGTTAAGGATACTGCACAAAGAGCTGTTCTTTGGGATTTTAACTCACAGTAACTGCAATGCTGGAAAAGGGAGGTGTATACTCTATGGACATTTGGGTATTTGCAGACTAATTAAACTCCTTATTCCATGTCCCTATTCTCTGGATGCCCCCAGTAAAGAAATAAAATGATAAATATCAGGTTCCATAAATGATTAAAATCTAAAGGAGATT
>VXBH01003953.1:53598-70731 GCA_013400035.1 Rynchops niger | reverse complement strand
AAAAAAAAAGTTACCTGAGTATATTATACGTTTAGGTGGATTCTTTTATGCTATATGATTAATTTTCCTCCTTTTATATTTTATGTCCTGGTGTTAGTGGAGCAGTCTACTGATTTCTTCCTTTAATTGTTCTAAACCATGAGATTGTTGTTATAGTTCTGGTCTATTTTGGGTTAAACTCTGAAGAAAAACAAAACGTCTTTTAGCAAGGTTGTCTCTTTCCTTTCAGATAACAAAGAGGTGCTAAAAAAACATTCCCTATGTATACAGATGTATTTGAACTACCAAATTGCATGTTTGAGAAGTATTTGTTGCGTTTTCGTTTATTTTGTTTTTTCTTTTGAAGAAACCAAGTTTCACCTCAATTCACCATTAGATTCTGAATACAAAACTAGCACTTTTCATCTAAGTAGTAAAACAGACAGCCAGAGGATAATCTTAGATCTTCTCTTCTTTTCAGTACCTTTTATTTTTTTTTTTTCTTATATGCTACATGGAAAACTTAGTGCAATCTGAGCCAGTCTTTGAGATGTTCTTAAAAATCCTTAACAAATCAACATCATTGTATTCCCATTGCTTTTCCACTGTACCACTTACAGTATGTTTTCTTTAAAAATAAATGTATTTTAATTCACACAATTAAATAATTCACTCTGCTTTCTCCTTAAAACTTTTATTAATTTCTTTCTGAAGCTTAGAATTACTTAAGATAAATTAAGTCTTTAACATTCTGGAGCAATAGAGACCAACCTAAAAAATATTCAACATTTTGCCTTGATTTTCTTCTAACAGTTTCAAAAGGAGACAATGTATAACCTGGAGAAAGTACACAAGTGCTGATTTACATTAGGAGACTATTACCACTTAAAATACACAGTGAAATTTACTTCTGTCGCGGTTTTGGGCGCATTGGCCAATCAGAACGACAGATGGTCCTCCCCTCCCCCTCTCCTCAGAGAGGAGAGGAAGAGATAAGGAGATTTACGAGTTTATAAAAAGAAATAAACTACTTTAATGAAAAATAATAATAAATAAGGAAATAGGAAATAATAAAATAAATAAATAAATAAAAAGTATACAATATATACAAAACCGTATCTATCTCCCAGGATGACGATCGCATCACCAGCAGACACAGGGAAAGTCCCAGACTGGAGTCAGCGACGGACAGGAACTGACTTCCAAAACCAGAGTCAGGAATGCTCGGATTGGGATCAAAGGTAGACAAACAGACAGGGTCCTCCTCAGATGTTGGCCATTGAAGAAACTAAAACAAGCCAGAGCAGCCTTGCCCCTTTGATCCCTCAGCTTTTATACTGAGCATGGGGCAGATGGGATGGAATACCCTGTTGGTCAGTTTTGGGTCACCTGTCCTGTCCGCCACTCCCTGCAGGTGGAACCCCTCTATGCTTCTCCGCTTCCAACCCTCTAACAGGGCAAATAGTGAAGTTAGCTGACTTGGGTGTTATAGCAATAAGTATAAGCAAGAGCCTCTGTGCATACCATTCCTTGGTATAATCAGGTCTTACCACTCTGAGAGTGAACAGTGTCTGAATAATATGCTGTTAATTTCAGACTTTAGTCAATTAGAGGAGGCCCAGCTAAAAGGTAAAATTACAAATCAGAAAATTCATTCTCTTTTACCTCAAACCAGGACAACTTCGTGCTACAGTTGAAGACTATAGCACAGAGTTCTGAGTCATCTTCAAAGATAATTTCTCACTTCCTGTCTCATGCGAAGAAGGATGACTGTTTCTCTTTCTACTACCCTTACTTGTATGTTTTAAAGTCTGGTCACAGTAGCATTTGGAGAGGGTGTTATTTATTTGTTTATTTTTAAGCAGACAAGTAACAATATCAGTAGGGATATCCAAAACAACAGGTGCTTTCATAATATCCACTGTATTGCAGTAAGGCAAATGTAAACTACCAAAATGGAAATATCTTCTTTGGCAGAATGCATGGTGTGGATAAAAAACCCACACTTCTCACAATGGAATGATTTTTTTTTTCCTTGTTTTACCTATCTTTAATCTGGCAGTATTGATAGGTACCTTTAGCATCTAACTTCTTTGATGTCTTAGGGTAATTCACAGAAGAGTTTCCTTTTAGTGAACTGAGATTTAGTGAACTGTCATTCACTCTTTCTTCTTCTTGATTCTGTATTTACTCTTCCTCCAGATTTTCTTATTTTCAGAAAAAAAAAAAATCCCTTGAAAATAGGCACGCTAGTCTTCTTTTCTACCTCTCCAATAGAAATTGTTTGTCTGAAAAAACTTTCCTAGACATTTTTAACTGATTCTTACATGACTACTTTCTCCTGCCTGGCTTGCTGCAATTAATAGTGTATCCCCAAAAGCTTTTCTTTGCTTTCTTAGACTTGTGGGTAAAAGCAGCATGAAGAAATCAATTCAGGCCTTTATGATTATTGGAGAAAAATCAGGGAAGTGGTAGATCATGATCTTAACTTTTCCTTGGGAAGAGAAGATTCAGTTGCAAGAACAGAAATAACTTGTGAGTAGAAAAGGAGAATGTACATGATATATGAGGTGATAAAGCAGGATACAGGAGAGATTAGCAGATTTAGTTTTCTTCAATAGACAGAAAATTCTTAAAATACCTGCTTTTCCTGAAAAAAACAAAAACAAAAACAAAAACAAAAACAAAAACAAAAAAACCAAAAACCTATCTCCTAGCAGTCTTTTTTAGTTGGTACCATTAATTATTCTAAAATGTGTTTTAAAAAAATTCTAAATAGGAAAATAAAAAAAGAAGTTTAAAAAGAAAGATTTATTCTGCCAAAAATCTTCTGTAATATGTGTGTTTATAATTTAACAATTATTTCTTCAATTTATTCCTTCCTCTCACACTTACAAGCATGTAGCTTTTTTGACAGTTATTAGTTACTACTGATTCGAGGACACAACAAATTTCCAATATTTTTTCTCATTTTGGTCACCAAAAGTTGGCATTTGTAAAAACAGATGTAACAAATGCAGCTGATCTGACACTTGCCCAGAGCATTCCACAACAAAAGCAAACAGTACCATGCTCAGGAACTGACTGCCACAATGGCAAAGTCCTGGTCTTAGCTCTCTAGTAATTAGGTAAATGTACTCTTCAGGTTACATTTAGACCATCCATTTGCATCAGTATCTCAAATTTAATTGTATAGTCACTATGTCTCAAAATTACTTTGAAGGCAATTATTTTGACAATTATTAGGAGACCTTATAAATAATTCAGAGCATAATAATGCAAAATAAATCCATTAAGACAAAAGCCCTAGGGCAGAAGGCCTGCTCTTGTGAAATAAAGGAGAAAACGCTTTTCCTGGAAGCCAAGTTTCCTACCATGTGACTATGTATAAGAAGAAAGGCCAAAACAGGTTATAGAATGTGTATCATTATAATGTTAACATAGTAAATCCTATGCTTAACATTTACCTAAAGCAAATAAGTGAACTGTGATTCCATCATACTCGGTAAACAGAAATATTATCTTAGAAAATGTCAGGTAAAGTTGATGGTGTTCCCATGTCAAGACACAAGACTCAGCAGATATGGGAGGAAGGGCTGAAGGAGGCATGGGTTAGCCTCAGAAGACAGATGTTCAGTGTGCTGGAAGTAGGACAGTCCGGAGTCTTCAGCCTGTTCTGTAACAGCTAGCAGAGAATGACAGTTTCCTCGATATATGTTGAGTGATGTTTTAAATATTCTTTCAAGTAGCTTTAGGCTGCTGATTTTTAAATCCTCAAATGAAGATAATGAAATCCAGGAGGAAAAGCAGCACCTGCAAAGCAACCCCTAGCATACTGCACTTTTTTCTTTCAAGGTATTCGATGAGGTGACTAGATCAGGCTCTGTTTGGCTCATAATTTGAAAGGATTCAGTGTAAAACAATATAGCTGTGGGCAGCACATCACACAAGACTACTCTTCTAGATGGAATCTATTTCCTAATAATATAGAGCATGCTTGTTTACATGTTTTAGGAAGCCTATGTTTGGTATAATAAGTTTGAGTAATACACTGAAAATACATTTTAATTGTTTGAGAAAAAGTCTGATTAATGTAATAGCCAATGGTTAATGATATGTATAAGATGCACAGTTGATTCTATGATGACTACAAAATCTTTGCAGCCGAAATATTATCATATGTTTTTCTTTCCTTTCCTTTCCTATTTTTATGAAGCTTGTGATGTTGCAATCCATCTGTGCCTCTTGGATCTTATCCAAAGGCTGTCCATGCTGCATTGACAGTACCTATATCTTCTATCATAGGATAAAAGAAATGGACACATACAGGTACTGATTAATATGTGGCATGTTTCCATTAAAAATCATATATCAGAGAGATTATTCATCAAAGACTGTCAAGGCATAGGTTTTTTTTTTTAAAAAAAACACCACAGCCCACTAAAACGATTTATACTTCTTTAAGGTATGGGAAAAAACAGTGCTTCACTTTCTAGAGAGGTATTAAAAATGCTGTCTTTATTACAATTTCTCAATTTTGTATCATCAAAAATAGATGAGGACTTCTGACCAAATCCTAATTAAGAATGATTAATTAAGTAGTATTTAATTGTACATTGAGAATGTAGTTCTGATTGGATTATTTGACTTTCTGAGCATCAACACCCATCATGAATTCTGCATGCTGAATGTTAAATATATAATAAATCATTTGCTCCTCTCTACTGCAAAAAAGTGAAAATTATTATTTTAAAATTGTTATGTCACCATTAGTGTAAAAGAAATGTGCATGTTTGCTCATAATTGCTACTATTTACCATCTCCCAACTGGCTACATTTTTTTTTTTTCAGTGTATCTCCAAGCACAGGAAGGACAAGAAGGTGACTGAGAACAGCCGTCTGTATTCATCAAAGGCAAATTGCATCTGGCCAATCCAGTTGCCTGTTGATAACTAGTTTTGTGGACAGGGACAGAGTGGTGGATGTTATATATCTTGACTTTAGCCAGACCACCAACAAGGTCTCCCACAATATTTTTATAGCCAAATTGGAGATATTGGATAAGTCGACAATAAGGTGACTGGAAAAGTGACTGGACCATCAGGTTTAAAGGATTAGATAATTGGCACAAAGCCCAACTGGCAGTTTGTGACAAGAGGTGTCCTTCAGGTATTAATATAGAAGGAAGTATTTTCCAATGTCTTTATTGATAAAACTGATGGGACAGAGTGCCCACTCAGCAAGTCTGTGAACTATGACAAATAGAGGTGGAGGACTACTGTTCAGAGCGTGTTTGAGAGTTTGGAGAAATGGTCTGATGAAAATCACATGAAGCTGAACAAAGCAAAGTCTTGCAGTTGGGGTGGACTAAGCTCCTGTAACAGCGTAAACAGTACAAATGTACTCCCCCTGTACTTGGCACCAGTAAGGCCCTGCCTTGAATATTGTGTCTAGTTTTGGGACCTTCACTACAGGAAAGACATTGAGATTCTGGACCGAGTTCAGAGAATGGCAACAAAGCTGGTGAGGAGTCTGGAAAACACGTCTTATGAGGGGCCACTGAGGGAACTGGAGTTGTTTAGTCGGGAGAAAAGAAGGCTAAGGAGCAACCTTATTGCTGTCTACAACTACCTGAGAGGAGGTTGTAGAGAGGTGGGGGTCGGTGTCTTCTCCCAAGTAACAAGCAATACGACAAGAGAAAATGGCCTCAGGTTGCACCAGGGAAGGTTTAGATTGCGTATTAGGAAAAATGTCTTCACTGAAAGGGTTATCAATCATTGGAACATGTTGCCCAGGGAAGTGGTGGGATCGTCATCCCTGGAGGTATTTAAAAGACAAGTAGATGTAGGGCTTAGGGACATGTTTTAGTGATGTTTTTTGTCAGTGTTAGGTTGATGGTAGGACTCGATGATCTGAAAGGTCCCTTACAACCTAGGCAATCTATGATTCTATAAATAGGGTGGCAACACAGCACTGTGTCCATTTTTCAGTTTCTCATTACAAGAAAGGCAGGGATATACTGGAACAAATCATTTGGAGGACCATCAAGATTGTCAGAGGGCTCGAGCACATGGCATATGTGGAGATGCTAAAATAGCTGAGTTTTTTCCTTCTCAAGTGAAGATGAGGGGTGAGGAGGACCTAATTGCTGTCTTCAGGTTGCCTAAACAGAAGATAGAAGATTATTTCAGACTTTTACTAGAAATTTCAACTAAATATAAGTAAAAACTTGGTCACCATGATGATGTCTGGAATGAGTTTTCCAGAGAGATTATCAGATCTGTGTTCTTCAAGATTTTCACAATTTGACTGGTGACTGGACTAGGTAAACACTGGAAGGTCCCTTTAGGCCCATTATTCTGTGATGGTACCATTCTATAAGATAGAATCCAGAAAAATATGAAAACTTATTTCCTCTATCTTGGCTTCATTAACAATGTGAAATACATTAGACAATGGAAATTCTTAATGTCAACGTCTACGTTCTTCACTCTGCTGAGCTCAAAAAGTCTTACTACTTGGAAGGTAGCTAAGAGGGATGGCTCATTTACTCTATTGCAATATTTGCTACTACAACACTAAAAGATAACTGTACTTTACAAATGTTAAAATGCCTACTGTTTTCTAATATTTTTTAAAGTTTATTTCTCAAAATCCTTTGTTCTATCCAGTCAGGACTTTTCTTTGGCATTGTTAAGAATCTCCATTTTGGAGGCCAAACTAATTAACACTTAGCAGCTTAGCAAGAACAGTTTGTTGTATATGCTGCTCTTAAATGGCCAATGAAAAATTCAAAATCATTATTTAAGTTGTGCTATAAAGCCTAAACTTTTGCAATGTGTACACTGTAACTAGTCCATAATTTCAATTTATTTAAAGACAAATCAGTTCCAACTTTGAAGAAAGGAACACTGCAAAACAAACAAATTAATCTTGTATTGTTTGAAAATGTCTGTATTCTAACACATATGTGGATAAGTGGTCAAACATCTATTAAAATTAACAAGATTCCTGCTTTTGTTCATTTAAAATGACCTTTTGTTAATTTAAAATGGAATTAATCCAAATTAGGTTTGTATCTGTAGAGATTATAAAAGGAAAGAAAACATATTAATGTAATTTTTCTGTAATGTTTGAAAATAATTTATCACATAGCTTTTATATTGATTAAACTTTATATAGGTTTCATTTGATTTCTTATCATAACAGTTTAATTTGAAGCAAAACCAAACACAATAAAGCAAATGAACAGCTTCTAAAGCTAAGAACATCAGGATACAACCAAGCAGTTTTAACTATAATAGTTAATTTCAAATGGAAAGAAAAACTAAGCTGAAAGAAAATTGACTAAGTGAAAAGGTTTTACCCAATTACTTAATAAGAGTTTCAGGATAATTTAGTCTCTGACTCCTATACTACATCCAGGAATTAGACAATGAGTTCTTTATTATTGTTGACTTTTTCAAGACAGAGATAATCTCCTACTTTACATTAAAGAGAGAAAACTGTTCAGCAAAACTAATGACAAATTCATCATCATGTGTTGAACTATTTCTCTCATGTCAGAGCAGATTTTAAAATTATGGAGGAACATAAAAACATGTTGTATAAAAAAAAGTTATTTTTCCCAACATCGGAAAAATAGAAGCAGAAATTAAACAGAACAGCAAATTTAAACAAGACCCCCAAATAGCAGAGGAAAGAAACATGGTTATGTAGTACATTTATGAATCAGCATCAGAAGTTCCCCTCTTTTTTAGTCCTGAGAGGGTATAAATTATTATACACTTCAGTGTTACAAGCAGAATAAGTACATCTAAACATACAACTAAATTCAAGGGGCCTCAGTGTTTATTTCTCTGGATTCAAGCATTCCATTTTCTTTCAGTGGTTCAGTGGCTGGAAGGAGGAGTCCAGGAGACACAATTGTCCATCTGATCTGGGAGAGTTAGTTTTCAAGCATTAAAAAATTATTTAATTTAAATTAATGACCTGTGCTTTTCAAGCTTACCTATTCTTGAACACTTGTTGGTCCTTAGGCTCAAAGGAATTTCCTGTAGGAACACTTTCTTGGTTGGCTTTAGCAACTGAAAAGTACTCTTATAGTGACAAGGAGAACCATGTCATGGGCTAAGAAACAACCTACAAAGAACTGTTATTATTAAAGCAAAATCAAAATTTTTAAGACAGGTTTTTTTTTAACTTTGTTAATGTTAAAAAAAACCCCAACCAACCAACCAAACAAAAAACCACAAAAACCCCTAACTAATCCCATTTTCTTACTGTATTCATATCAATGTCTTTTCTCCCTTATAAATAGGTTTCAAATAAAACTAAGGGCTTGGGGCCTTTCTGTCAAATGAGCTGAAAAGTGATTAGGGTTACAGTTAAAAACTGTTTCACAAAAAGCTCTGAATTAAACCAGCTTCTTGGTTGCGTTTAAATGTTGTATGTATATATAGAACTATATCCATATATAGGCACACAGGTTTCTGTAGCTGCCTGTTACTCTGATGCTGAGATGGACTTCTGTATGTATAGTAGGATGGTGAGCAATGTATGATCTTCATTCTCTTTCCATGCAAATAATGTTGCTTGTTCTTAATTCTGTTGTGGAAAAGATAAGTCACTTTAATTTACATAGGCATACAATGGAGAACTTGACCTCAACAATTTTTTTTTTTTTTTTTGCCTAATTATGTATTAATAAAGTCAAGAGAGACTTTCCCATTAACTTAAATAGGTGCTGGACTTCAAACCCTGAAGACAGGTTTATATTTGATACTTTTGCCACTATAAATTTAGAAAAAAAAGAAAGTTAACATCTATCATATGCATTCAAACAGTAACTTCAAATAAAGCTTGATCATTACTTTATTACTGCTGATAAAGTATTTCAGCAAGAAACTGGCATTTATTTGCATGTTTCTTAGCAGCGTGAACAAGTTCCAAAATTATGGATTGAAATTCAAGTCAACGTGTATTCATGCATTGTAAAACATTAAGGGGAAAACATATTCAAATTTGGCTAGACTAGGTCAAGTACTGAACTAAGTGTGTGTAACGTTATTTGCAATGCACAGTGATAAATAGGTATTGGAAGCTGGAAAAAAATTTCAGTCAGTTATGGCTGCAAAATTTGTGTTTGCATTTTTGATTAAAAATTGTCTATATTTGCCTATGTCTAAAATGGGAAAAATTATGTCAGAAAGGATCTTGTAATCACCTAGTTGAATCTTCATTAATTTAATCTAAAGAAGTATTTGATTTCCTTAATAAAACCTCTTACAACAATGAGGGACAGTAGGTCACATCTACAACGATAATGTAATTGCACGTGGGATAATTTTTTGATGTTGAGGGCTACTGATGTCTACCTAGTCTGTGCTACAATACTTGCTATTGCCCAGAGAGTGTCCCAGCTGCAAGCTGTTGCCCTGGCCTTGTCACAGAAAACATCCTACAAGCCTTTTTGTCCTCTCAACTATGTACTCTAGGCACTGCAGACAGACAATGTTCACACAGAATCACAGAATAATAGGGGTTGGAAGGGATGTCTGGAGATCATCTAGTCCAACCCCCCTCACACTGGACCAGGTTGCTCAAAGCCCCATCCAGCCTGGTCTGGAATGCCTTAGGGATGGGGCAATGATAAGCAGATGAACGTGGAGGCAACACTAGTAAGTAAATTTATTGCCAATTACAATAGATTTGGATGGTAAGAAACAAAAAAACCTAATACACCTTTCACAGAATCACAGAATGGTCGAGGTTGGAAAGGACCCCTAGAGATCATCTAATCCAACCCCCCTGCCAGAGCAGGTTCACCTAGAGCAGGTAAGAGGTGGTAGAGCAGGTGTTCCTCTCTCATCAGCCCCATGCAGGTCATGTCATCATAGCTGCAGCTGCCTTATAAAGGGGTTCAGCTACACACAACTTCAGCGTGTGATACTGGTCACTTTCCAGCCACCATGCCTATCCCATTTGCCCTCCCACACTGCTTCTTATGATGATCAGGGTTCTGGTGTTCCTGCTGTTTCTTCTCATGTCCATGCTGTGGCATTTCTCAGGCAATGTGAGGTTCTTTCCATTTCCCCAGCTTGAGGCTACCAGGTTGATGTTCAACACCATGACGGAAACTGTAAATTTCTGATGCGAAGACCTTGCATTATAAAT
The DNA here is from genome assembly GCA_013400035.1 of Rynchops niger. Taxonomy (NCBI): domain Eukaryota; kingdom Metazoa; phylum Chordata; class Aves; order Charadriiformes; family Laridae; genus Rynchops; species Rynchops niger. Next base: position 60,576 of record VXBH01003953.1, on the reverse strand, counting down.
GTGGCATCCTGTGGAGCTGGTGCTGAACATTAGATGCAAGAAAGCCCATGGAACCACTTCCATGAACCACTGTTCTCTTGAGCTTTGCTGTCTCTGACTCTCAGTAATCAATGGGTAACTGGTTTGCAATCTTCAAGTCCATGACGGAAGGACAATGGTAGCAGAGAGAGAAGTGACAGCAAGATCATTGCCCCATGATTAGTGTCAGCAATATTTATTAGGCTTCTAGTCCGTTTTACCTATTGCAGCCCCCTCTAAGTAGGAACATTTGCTGTAAATTAATTCTTTAATTTAATTCTTTCAGAGTCTTCTGTGAATGGATCAACAGTGGCAGCTGTCATTCCTTTTTGTAAACCACCATGGACACGGGACAACATCTAACTGTATTCTTTGAGAACGTTGTTCCTTTATGAGCAATTTAGAAGAGTATTTTCTTCCTAATCACGGGTTTCAGTTTGCAGGGGGTTACTGTTTTGTGAAAGGTGCCACTTCCCAGTTACAATCCTGACTTTGGCCACAACCAGAAGCATCATGCCCACTTCTGTTGGTCCCTTCAGGATCTCACTGAAAATTGGATTCAGTTGTGTGTCAGTAGCCCTCCCCAAGAGTCAGTCTTCATGTGTGACTTCCTGCAGTGCCATCAATTACTTGTGCAAGGACACTGCTGAGCATTTTCAAAGTGATGCATCACGGCAGAATTGGTCCTTGCATTCCTTTTTGCCAGGCTGTCCTTCAAGCTATGAGGATGCAGACATGGGGGTGTCTGTTCTTATCTGGCTTGGGGTTTGTCGCAGCCCAGTCCCTCTGGATAGAGTAACATAAACCTAAAAAGCCTTTCCAGAATTCCAGTAATGATTTTAAAAAATGCCACAAACAAACAAACAAAACCCCAAACCAGTTTCTCTCTCTCTCTAACCTTCTCAGAGACACAGTCTTTGCCAATTCCCCAGCTACCTCATATTCTGTCTGCATACTCTTAATATGTTCACTCTGACAGCCTTTTTCCAGGCGTGGATTGTAGCCTTTCATCTCTTTTTAGTAACAGGTCTCTCGTTCGAAACTCTCAAGTTGCTTCCAGGTCTCTCCTCCTTCTCCTGTTTCTCTGCCATCTTCACATCTGCAATTTAAACAGGAAATGTTATAAAATGCCTAATGTCTTGTTTAATGCTTTGTTTGCCACTCCTCCTAGTCAAAGCCATTCTTCCCAAAAGACCTCCTTCCCTGCTACCCACCGCCACCTCTGTAGTAGAAATATTCCTAGGGTATACAAACATATATAGGTCCTCTACCCCACTATCCAACAACTTTTACAATTTCTCTGACAAAGGTCAAGAAAAAGGGTGGAGAACTGTGGTCCTGGGTGAGTTGCTCATTCCCGTAAGGAAAAGAGGCTTTATTGGAATGGAGTTCTGAAACAGTTAGTGTGCCAAATTCTGGTGAATATGAAAAGGAATGGCAGAGATGGCAGTGTGTGGGGTAGGAGAGGAGTACCTAGTGACCAGCATACCTTGGAGAAAGGTTATTGCTGCAGCAGCAGAGAGAGTGGGAGGTAAGTGTAGGAATACCACCTTCAGGATCTGGGCAACAAGGGGTTCAATAGCATCTGAAGATCTGTGTAGTCTGACAGGCTGACACACATCTCCAGTTGTGCTGCAGCACTCTGGAATAGAAGGACAACATGTATCCTTCCATCTTAGTTTTGAATTCTATCTTCTGTCTGTATTGCAAAATGTGGTTGCTTTCTTCACTCCACATACTTCCAAGTCATAGGTTAAGTTAGGGATTTGGAATGAGGAAGATCCACGTAGAGCTGGATACATTTTGTTTCTCACGCCATTTCTCTCAGATGGCAATGACAGACATCCTTTTGTGAAGACACTAATCAAAAACACTTATGCACATTTTGTGTGTCAAGACACCAAACACAACTTGTGTAGCTTCCAAAACCTGGTGTTTTGTAGTATGATGTTGGCCATGTGTAACGTGGCAAAACGGTATAAGTGTGTATAGATTTGATGCCTGTTATGATACTGCTGGAGGACGATTCTAAATTACTTCATATTAACAATTAGCCATAGTTGTTATTAATATTTAGGAACTTCTTTTGAAATTAACTAAATCCCAAATTCTGCCCAGGATTTGCCTGAAAGTCTGGTCATTAACATAGGATAAAAATGTGACATTTCTGTATTTAAAAAAAAATCACCTTGTGTAAAACACCAGTGCCTGGGAATTCACAGGTGTAATTTATGTCTTCTCTGTGTTCTTTGTGAAATTTCCAGCAAAATGCTTGGCTACTGCTTAATTTACTAATACAGATATAGTTTGCAATACTTTCTGAATTTGGATGGGAACTGTTTAGTCATCAAGGGAGCCTAAAGAGATATTTGGGATCAAGGTGTTCTCATTTCTAAGTAGAGCTCTTGTTGATTAAAATTCCTAATTTAGGTATTTAAAACATGTCTCAAAAATAGTGTAAGAATATCCTCTCTAATTTACAAGCCACAAATTATTTAAAAAAAAAACCAAAACATCACAGGGATACATTGAGAGGGAATGAGCTGCATGTCCATTTCCAGTAGAATACACTTTTAAAAGTATCCAATAGGTAGGATTAAACCTTGATACTTTTTTATGTGACTACTGAACCAGACAATGATTCTAGCAATGGTGTATCTTAAAGCATATGAGGAATTTATCCCCATTTCTATGTGATATTTTCTTTCACATTCTTCCAAAGATTGAGTTATTCCATTTTACTAACATTAACAAAAGGAATGGTCTTTATTATGAGGCACTCATAGCAGCATCCAGAGTTTGCATTCAGCTTGGTCTCTAGATCCTTTTCAGGATCTAGACAGCACAGACTTTTATCTCGTAAGTGGTTTGTATATTCTTTGTTCCTAAATATGATCTGCATTTAACTGTATTAAAATGCATAAGAAACATAGTACTTCAATGACTTTTTTTTTTCTTTTAACACAAAATTCACGAACAAATTAATTTCTTAGTTATTTTACCTATGAAATATATTCACAATTTAAAAATTGGAACAGTCATTACATATTTTCATATTTAAATATGTAAAACACTTAGAAGTACTTGGGAATTGTATTGACCAGTCCTGTTCTGGCTAGGCTACGAGACCAGAAAAGCAGAGGAATATCTCATCCTAGCCTTTGTCATTACTTTATATATTATGAATTACTTTTAGGAAATTATCACCTTAAATCACTGGACTTTGAGCAAGCTGCATTTCATTATGTGCTTATAACGTGTACAATTTTTAAAAGGGTTCAGTGCCAACTGCAATTTAAAATTAATATTAGAAACCTATAGGAAAGTGTTAACAATAAGGAGGAATAGAGAAGGATTTGGAAGGTTTAAAAAGAAAAATAATCCAATTTTACTGTGGGACACTTCAGAAAAAGCTACTCTTTTGTCAGCAAAACTATTCAATTAAAGAAAAAAAAAAATCTAATTGATGTATCTCAGATCTAAAGGGAAATTTGTATAATTGTGTTCCATGAATTTCCAGCAAAATGGCTGGGAAAAGAAAATATCAACCTTTTGTTTAAAACAGCTGTTAAGAATAACAGATACGGAACTGTAAAGATAACGTAAAGAAAACAGACACCTGGCAATGATTCCAATTATTAGTAGTTTTCAGTCTGTGTGCATTTATTCTTCACAGAGGCTGAATTTTATAACAGAATCATGCACTGCTAAACTCATGCACTACAGCTAAATTCATAACATATGGTATCAAGTAGCTTTTTTCTTTTTTTTTTTTAAAGATATTTCTTATGTGTATGCACAAGCCATTAAACCAGTCAAATATGAAAAATATATAAAAGCAGCTATTTATGTTTAACCGGAAGATGGAAAACCACACAAACAGTCTTTATGGGAGCACTTGAACTGTTGAAGCTGTGGTAAGCAGTATTTTGAAATGCATTCTAGATTAGTTTTTAAATTTTCGACAATTAAAAAAGTAGATAAACATTGTCTTTCTAGCAAATATAGAAAGTCGCATATTCTGAAAAAAGGGAAGGTAGGAAACACCCCAAAAGTAGACAGCAACAGACAGGCCAAATTTGGCTAGTGTACATGACAGAGACAGAATGAATCCCTGAATTAAGAAGGTATCAGCATATATAATATAAAGCGTAATACCAGCATATATATGAAATATGCATCTGGTTGAAAATTTTCCAGTGGCATACAAAATTTTTTAAACCTTTATTTTGCAAACAATGTAAACTTACCCAGTACACACATACATTCTGAACAATATGAATACGAAAAATGTTTCAAAATTATTAAATTTCTGGCTCATTCAGGATTAACATGTTCTTAATTCCACTCCCTCAAGGAACTCTGTTCATTATTTTGTTTTATTTTATTTATTGACAGTTAGAAATATAAGGGGTTTGGGTCATGTTTTGCTTTTAATTGAAACAAATCCAAAAGTGTTTAAACATTTTGATTTGATAGAAGTATTCACAGAAATGTTATGTTCTGAAAAAAATGTTGATGAAGAAAAATATGTGTGTATATATATATGAGTAATATATATCTATGTTTCTATTTGTGTGTTTTACACAAAAATAAATACATTTCTATGCAGATTAGGGTAGGGGAAAATTTCCTTCAACAGATGAGGTATCTTCCCGAAGCTTTAGAAAGTTGTGATTGCGATTAATCTCTTCAGCTAGTAACATACAAACGTCTGGCTGTATATCCAATGTGAGAGATCAGGGGTGCACTGTTCTCAGGTTCTCACCATTTTATTTCATATCGTGCTGAACTATTCGCCAAAGTAGGGATAAGAACACTGTTTTCCTAGCCATCAGACTAAACTGACAACTGACGCAGCTTATCAGACAGTGGTCCGATGGGAACATGCTGACACCCAGGTGTCCAGCTGCAAGGCGTGCACTGCTTTTACACTAGTACCAGACAGCAACACTGCTTAGTGACACAGCTTTGAGAGGAGGTGAGTAGGTTGAGGAGAACCAGGGAGTCCAAGAGAGAGAGAGACTGCTGGTATCACAGCCTACCTTCCCTGTTACAGGCTCAACAGGCAGACAGGACACATGATACGGAAATGATCATCTCTCACATCCTCTCTCCACACAGCTGAATGTGGTGGCTTAAGAAATATGGGGGCAATGGCAACAATTTCCTACCCATCACAGCAGGTGCCCCTCCTCTGTGACTACCCCACCTTCCCAGCTCCTCTTGCATAGTAAGTATGAGATTCTGCAAGTGGAACCAAACGAGGATGATGTTTCATCTAGCTTGGAGGTGTCACCGAGGTTAAATTGGCCTACGCCCTGCATCAAAACTGCTTCCATAAAGAAAAAAAGACAGGTCTTTGTCATAGGAGACTCTCTTCTGATGGGAGCAGAAGGCTCAATATGCAGACCGGACCCACTTCTTAGCAAAGTCTGCTGCCTCCCTGGGGCCCAGGTTAAACATATGAAGAGAAAACTTTCTACCATGTTACAGCCCTCAGATTATTATCCATTATTGATTTTTCAGGTAGGGAGCAATGAAGCTGCAACAGGAAGTCTGAGGGCAATCAAGAGAGACCTGAGAGCCCTGGGAAAACTGGTTAAGGGATCAGGAGCACTATTAGTTTTCTCCTTTATCTTTCCAGTGCAGGCAATGATGAGAGAAGAAACAGTAAGAGCCAGCAGATCAATACTTGTCTCTGGCACTTTGGTCATGAGTCAATTTACATGACACCAGACCTGCGGTCTGCAGATGACAGATGGGGTACACTTGTCTCAAAGTGGGAAAAGAATATTTGCACAGGAGTTAGCAGGGTTCATTGTAAGAGCTTTAAACTAGATTTGAAGGGGGAAAGGGATAAAACTAGGCTTGCTGGAGATACGCTTGGTCTTATGGTCTGCTGTCTCAGTGGAGGTAGGGGACAGAGATACATGAGGTAGCAAAGGCATAAGAGTTATTGATGTGTTAGCAACCATGGAAGTGCCTGAGAATGGTCATGCAGGAATAAGGCCTTCTCCCCTCAAAAATGTGGCAGGATCTATAGCCCAACTGAAGTGCATCTACAGCAACGCACGCAGCATGGGCAACAGACAGGAGGGACTGGAAGCCATTGTGCAGTGGGAAAACTCTATATACTTGCCATCACAGGAACGTGATCAAAAGGTCAGAATAACAGTAACTTGTTCTTCTGATCTGCTTTTCCCACAGACCCCACTCCCCAATACCCATCTTTACTTAAGTGCATCTATAATTGTGTATTGTTTACATAATACTTGTGTGAAATATTTGTTACTATAGTCTACCACTTCAGTGCTTATCATGTTAAATTGAAGTTGCATTTTGTGACATCTGGTCTAGCAATAGTAAATGGTGTAAATTGTTTAGATTATTTGGTTTTCAGAAGCTGCATAAAATGCTTCCAAACATGGATTCTATTATCATTAATGTTGCTGTTATTATTGTTATTGTTATTGTTATTATTACTATTATTATATCCCAAAATGCTAGTGTTTTCATTCAAGCTTTTTTTTTTGGAGTTTGTTATGAGTTACTTTTTCATTATGTGATCTCTTTGTCATACATTCAGCTAAACCTGAATTCTATATAGCTTTTTTGCCTTCATTTTGTTAGCCAACTTCAGTGCATACCTTATTAGGCCAGTAAAAAATTCCCATCAAAAGTGGTAATAGAATTTCAATCAAAAATTTTGGGTTTAATATAATTAAAAGTTTTAATGAGTAATACCTGTTGGCTTCAGAAACCATCTTCTNTTATTATTATTATTATTAATATTAATATAATTTTGTATATGGCATTTAGCCAAAAATAACAGGCCTTTCTGAGGCAAAATTAGACAAAAACCTAATTTAGTTTTCGTAAAAAATATTTCTATTTGTCTGCTGACACCAAGTATTTCAAGGAAATAAGCTATATTAGTTATGGCAGCACAGTGAACCC
>VXBH01003953.1:33069-52956 GCA_013400035.1 Rynchops niger | reverse complement strand
AAAAGATGAAGCATTCCTGTTGTCTACCTAAATTCCCTTTGGCGCATGGTGCAAGGAGGACTTATGTCAATTACAGACAGTCCCAGAGGATGATGTGAGTTTAGGCAGCAAAAAACTCTGCTATGCTAACTCATGGGAGTTTCTGTGCTGCAAGAGTATTTCATGCCTTCCAGGTTTTATAATACACCAGGCTATAAAGTATTTAATTCATTTAAATAATTATTTCTTTGTTTTTGATTACTTATTTGCTGTCTTTGAAGAATAAAAGGAAGTTAAACATCCTTTTTTTCTCTTTATTTTTTTTTTTTTTTCCTCTGGTTACAAGTTTTCTTTCAAATCAAATTAAGATCCATTTTTGTGTCAGGTAGTGTTAAAATAATTTCAAAAAAGAAAAAAATATTTTTGTTGATTGTATTTACCAGAATGGTTTGAATTTGAGATGTAAACTTTCTGTGAAATAGAGAGTACTCTGTTATAAAAATCCTGCTAGTATATGGGGATTAGTCAGACACATGTGACAACTTCAGTGACAAAAAAAAAATATGTTATCACCACTTTTTCCATAGGAAAAGAAAGCTATCACAGATCATTTTAGTGAAGTGGATTCCACTGTGTTCTGTTGTGCGACTTTGCTCTTCTTAAGGTTTAGGTAGCTGCTCCTGAGCTGGAGGACTAAAGGCAGCACGTTGTCTGTAAAAACAGTACTTCCATTTTGAAGTGTTTGGTTTATGTAGCTGATGCTTCAATTTAGAAGATATTTCTAAACTGGCACATGGTAAATTTAATTTTTTAAAATGTTGAGTCTTTTAATAAAAAATATTTGGTTTAAGATCTGCTTTAAGGACCTTTTATGGGTTCAAGAACTTCAGTTCTCTCCATATTTCTTAAAAAAATATTCAAAATTTCCTGAAAATTAACTCCTGTTCAGGGTTTACACAGCTATAGCAGAGACCTGGTAATAGCTACATTTCCTTTTAAAATCTTACAACTTTTTAATGACTCTGTCCAGAAATCATTCTGAATTTTAAAAGGATTAATCCCGAATTGAAATTAAAAGGGAAAAATGTGGAAAAGTTATCCAGGAAATAATGTTTTGAAACTCTCAAGTCATGTTTCATGTGTTGATGCTTTTACTCTTTATATAAAATTTCAAATTGAAAAAGTTAAGCAAGGCAAAAATTAGATTGTTTCCTAATACTTTTTGGAATTAAAATCTGCTGGAATTGTTATTTCTGAATTTCATAAATTTTAGACAAAAACGTATTTCCCTATGGAAAATTTTCTTCATAATTTTTCAACTGGTTGTAACGACTTGCACACTTCCCCTATAAGTACCTCCTAACCTACATTTGGTTTAAATTCTTTGCTACTTATAAAATAAAAAAAAAAAAAAAAAAAAAAAAATCCTTGTTACCCTTTGGGAAAANCACACCTCTATCCCGGAGGCTATCTGTCCCCGAGGTGCGAACACTCCTCCTTGAGTACATTAATCATCATAAAAGTGCATATGACTAAAGTCACTCAAACTCCACTTTGAAGATAAAAAAAAATAGTATAAAAATAGCCCAAGAGAGACGGGATGCCAGGGAAGACTTCACTGCGAAGAATTTCTGTCACTAATTTCTGGGATCAGTCGACGGGCTGAGCCTTTCTTCCCCCCGGTAGGGACACTTTTGGGTAAGACTTCGATTATACCGAGTGCTTTCTCGGGGATGTAGAAATTTCTCTAGAGAATCTCTATCCTACATTTATAGCCAGGCTGTGTCGTTTATAACCTTGTTGCACGTTTTGTATACTTAACAATACCTTTATTTGCACGTGCTTTTCAGACAGTGTATTTATCACTGGCAATACTAAGAACTTATATATCTGTTGTTAAAATAAACTGCACTGTTTAAGTAGCTAGTCATTTTGGTTTCTCACTGAACGTGCCCAAAGACTGGAGAGTGGCCGTGCTAGTTCAGGAGCACGACTAGACTGAAGGTGCAGTCCACTATTAGTGTATCCATATCGTAATAGTTTAGTACATATGAAACGCGATTGGACTGGTAGTGGTGGATTGGGCATCACTCAGAATTTAAGCCTAGCTGCACCTAGCCTCCCACCTTGGTGAGGAGTGTTAGAACACAAGGGGGTTTATCTTCTGCCAAAACCATTTGGCTCCTTTTCACGCAACACTCTTTTACAGTGTTGATTGTTCCTTTGGCTTCTTAGTCCCGCACTTAAGTTGTTTCTATCCAAATATATGCTACTTGCTTTTTTGATTAGATTACTTAATCGTTTGTTTCCATGAGTGAGCAGAGAACTTTCAACCACCTTCCCTCGCAATAAGTTCAACAGGGCATACAGGAATAACAAACTCGTGATAAATAAAGGAATATTTGCTGAGCTATATTTCCTCTGCAAAACAGACAAATTTTTGTTGGGACCAAGATTTTTCAAGTTATTTCAGTAGTCATGCCTCTCTCTACTGTCTCCATTCACAATACTAGAAGACAAAGGACATGATGATAAAAATATGGTATTTCTGTAGATGGCTGTTACCTGATCTTGTGAGGGAGCTGACCTAATGCCTTATATCCTCAACTGAATTCAAACACAGATTAAAAACCAGAAAAGTTTTTACTTAGTTGCTTTTCACAGAGAGGAAGAATGGACCAATAATTAGAGCACTAGTCCTGAATTTAAGAAAATAGGATTCAATTAAGTATGTTACCATTTGTATATGACCTTAGATAAATTACTTAGGTTAAATTTTCAATAGTATTTGGTAGCCAATGTGGAATTCATCTCACTTAAATTTAACTGTCAAAAAAGAAAGCATTTAACCTAAGTAGTTGTATCAGACCTCTTTATAGGCAATGAAGTAGAAAGATATGTCCCTTTAGAGCAAATGTCATCCCACTTATCTTTTTCTGCCTTAGAGAGAATCTATATAATTAGTTTAAACTAAATGCTTTGCTCTTATAACTTTATCCAAAATGAACTGATGATTTCTGTGACTAAGTTCTCTAGTGAGTGGCACTTTTCCTGTACCAGCAATAACCTGAGGATAACTGCAATATGTGAGATGAGCCAATAAACTGGTAACAGGTGACAAGGTTGTCCTAAAAGAAAACTGCATTCTTAATGTTCAAATATGTGAGACACCCACAGCATTCTGAAACTGGGTAAGTGATAGGTCACCTAAAAAAACACAAAGTCTCCTTTGAGGACAGGTGGTTATATATGAAATGTGTATGGAAATGTATGCATCCACATATGCACAGCAATGCAAACTGATACATTTTCATTGATTTTCCTCTTGAACACCTGCTGCATTTGACTTCTTTGCCACTGAGAGAGAAAGACATGAATGTTGAGTCTAAACATGTGCTTCAACACAAATAATTTAGATATTTAGGGCACAATAGAACTGATAACTAAGTCGGGGAAGAGAAAGAATGGGTTTTGCAGATCCTTATATAACATAATGTGGCACTTGACAAACTATATGTTGAGTACTTAATTATAGAATCATAGAATTGTTAGGGTTGCAAGGGACCTTAAAGATCATCTAGTTCCAACCCCCCTGCTGTGGGCAGGGACACCTACCACTAGATCAGGTTGCTCAGAGCCCCATCCAGCCTGGCCTTAAAAACTTCCAGGAATGGGGCTTCCACCACCTCTCTAGGCAACTTGTTCCAGCGTCTCACCACCCTTATGGTGAAAAACTATAGAAACTCTGCAAGAATATTATCACAAGAATCCCCAGAGTGTACATTAGAAAATGAATAAAAGGACAATTAAAAATGCAATATATATACTGCTTACTATCAGAAGTGAATCTCTTTTCTCAGTCATTTCATCATTTTTTTTTTTTTTTCTCAGTAAAATTAATTTTATGGACATTTTCCAAGTTAATATTATTTTGTTATTGACCTGCAGGACCTACTTCTGTTCCCCTTTTGTTTTCTGCTTTTTTATTTGTTTGTTTGCTTGCTTGCTTCATAAGTAATTTTAGTTCACTCTCTTCAGCCTAATTAAACATGGTGGAAAAATTAAAACTATAACAGAAGAAGAATCTGATTTGGGTTTTTTTACGAAACTTTTTAGATTATCAAAAATCAGTATTTTGATCTCCATTTGAGCTTTGTCAAGCAGACTTTTTTAATCTTTTATTTGAGCATGCACATATGCAAAATGTGTGTCTTGCAAAAAGATCACCAATACCTTAACTGAACAGGTTCTTGTAATGTAGTGCAAAATATGCTCAGCTTTTAGTTTCACTGGGAATGAGATTCTCACTTCTGAAAGTCCATTAGAGCAAGTCTGAAAACATAGCTGTGAAAGGTAATTTCTTTATTTCCTTATTTTCTTCATCTATACAGTGGGGAAAATACCACTCAGCTTTTGGCAAGAATCTCTGACTGATTCTTTTTCATCATTTTGAGGTTCTCTAACTAGTCTATAGAGCTGCACGTATATATGATATGAAACTTACTGAAACCTATTGCAGCAATGAAAGGGCGTGTCCTGACCCTTTTCCCTTAAAGTACATGGAGTATGAAGTGGCAGATCTAATCAAACAGCAGGATGAGACACAGATTATAGACTTCCCAAACATTAACGCTCGGTTCTTAATTTCAGCAGGTGAAAGTAGGTAAAAGGACAAAGTCAAGATATGTGAGCCCTAAGCAACTTCCAGTTGTGTAGTAACTGAGTAAACATAGTTTTCCAATTGCTCTTGTCAGGCTGTGGCATGTCCTGTGGGTGGCTGGGCTGCCCTTGGGCAGAGCAGGGCTGAGCTGGGTTTACTTGGTGCCCCGTGGCCACGTGGCCATTGCCCAGCCTGTCTGAGCTCCAGCTCTGTGAATGCTGACGGGAAAGGGGCTGACAGCCCCAGGCAGTCCATGGCAGACAAATGGCCCCCAGGAGATATTAGGGGTCTGCAGGGGCAACTTTCACCCCTTCCCTGGAAGCTCGAGGAAGGGAGCAGGCTGTGTAAAGAAACTGTGTAAAAACATCTCCAAGCAGACCCATGACTGAGGAGTAATACTCTCCCTCCCTCTGTGAGTATCACACTCCTTTTGGTAGATGGAAGGATGCTGAATACCAGTGTCTTGCTCTTCTTGAGGAAGGCTGAAACTGTCAATTGAATGTATCCAAGAAGTTTTCTAGAAGGTTGAGGGTAAAACTACTGAAAATAGGTAGATAATAAGAGGGCTTTTTCTGTAAAATAATTGTAACAATCTATATAACTCTATGATAGAAGAGGGTTTTTTTTCTGATTTAATTAGGTGATTTTGACTATAAGACCATTAAAACATCAGTTGAACTGACAGTAAATTCATGGCTCTGTGGTGTACTGTCATTTTTCCATAATAAGACCTTGAGTAAAATAACATTTAAATGCAAGTTCAAAGGCAAGTGATTTTGCTATGTAGTGCAACATTGCTTACACTTCTTATTAATTCTCTTTCTGCTTCTATCCAGCACTTTACCATTGGTAGAAAATGCACTTTTTTGTAGTAAAATCCAAATTAAGCAGCATACCAGTGTCACAAATTCAAGATATAGCTCTAAAAAGTATGTATACAATAGCTGGGTTTTCCTGTGCTGGTGCTTACTTTGCAACAAAAATTTAAAAAAAGTAAACTCATATCACATCTTAACATCCCCCAACCTCTGAATTCAAACACCAGTGCAATGAAGCTGGTCATTATCCATGTGTTGATAACATTTTCTTAATATTAAGATAGTTCATCAAAATAAGACATCAATATTTCCTCTAACATAAAATTTTACTCAATTTCCAATTTCAAAATTTCACCAAAAAAAGTTCAAATAATTCAATGCTGAGTCCTGCAGGTCCTGGAATTAAAATACATTTTGTTTTTAGCATCTTTGAATTCAACACATGCTAAAATTTCTATAAAAGTTATTTGTCATTACAGTATAACTAGTGAATTTCACTGTAAATTATTCAGTCACAGTTTGCTGAAGTACAGAAGACATATTTGGACCTTCCCTCACTTTAATAGCCTCACTTTAATAACATAAGAAAAGTTCTAATCTTTTTGTTTTAGTTGAGTGGTATGTTAGATGTAAAGGGCCTAGAGCACAAGTCTTACAAGGAGTGGCTGAGGGAACCAGGGTTCTCTAGCCTGGGGAAAAGGAGACTGAAAAGAGACCTTATAGCTTTCTACAACTACCTGAAAGCAGGCTGTAGCGAGGTGCAGGTTCATCTCTTTTCCCAAGTAACAAGCAATAGAACAAGAAGCAGCAGCCCCAAGTTGTGCCAGGGGAGGTTTAAATTGTATATTAGGAAAAAATTTCTTCACTGAAAGGGTTATCATTGGGTAAGCATAAGAACAGGCTGCCAAGGGAAGTGCTTGAGTCACCATCCCTGGAAGTATTTAAAAGATGTGTAGATGTGGCATTTAGGGACATGGTGTGTTAACAGTTTGACGCAATGACCTTAAAGGTACTTTCAAACCTAAATGATTCTATGATTTTATATGTTGCAGGTTTTTTTCCCCAGTATTTCAAGTACTGAATATTTTGAAGTGTAAGAAAAGAATATCCAAAGATTGCAATACTTCAGGTAATACTTTCAAAGAAATAGGATTTCAAGAAGTACAGTACAATGCTGCCTGGCCTAAGTCCATTTCCAACTTCACCTGTAATTCTTATGGCTGTTATTTATTATTCCTTTCTTTAAGGGTCTAAGTACTTATTAATTGGGTGATCAAAGCAGCAAAGTTTTAGTATATGTCATTAAAAATTAAAAAGCAGTGTTTGTATTTTGGACACATGCTGTTTCAGTTGATAGAACTGCAAGATTCTTTTTATGATTATTCACTATAATTCTGTTATTAAACAACAGGCCTTTTTTCAGTGACTAAAATAGTCTCTTTTTTATCTTTTACTTGCTAGTGTGTCTATTATTATAACTCATGCTGGATTAATGAGTATCACATCAATAGGCACAAGATGATGCACTGAAAAAAAAAATTTGAGACTGCTTTGAATTTAACTCCATAGGAAAAATACAAAAGATTTATAGTTGCAGTTTTTTACAGAGATTGCAACCAGTCTTTTATTGTGTTATTTTTTTTATGGAGGAATGTATATAGACAGTATATTCCTGTACTAGGGTGACTGACCAACACACCCCTAAAATGGAAGAAGGTTCAGAGCACAAGTGCTCACAAATTTCAGGGAGGAATACATGGAGTGGCCACAGCTGCTGTAAAGAAAACTGAACTTAACCCAAAACGGACAATGGAGTGGCAGTATCAGTTGAGTGGATCAATTGGTTGTGTAAATAGCCTTCCCCGAGTTAACCAAAAAGGCATGAATATATTCTGGAGCTGGAGAGACCAGCTGACCACTCTTCTTCATTCTATGACAGAGTTAAATTGTAGTCTTTCAAGATCATTAGGTGAGCATGCTTTAAACTACAGAGGGTGAGTAAATTGTCAAGAATGTTAAAGGGAACAAAGAAATAGACCAAGTTTTATTCCCAAATATTCCACTACCTTGAAATTTGTCTATGAGCAAATTTATTTTTACCTTAGTTTTCACCAGATGAAATTTCCCATGTTGGAAAGTTCTTTGAATTCCTGAGTCAGCTGATGCCACATATTTTTTTCTCTTATTTGATTTAGCTTTCTATATTTTGAGGTGAAAAGTAGATGCAGTCTGGGTCAGAGAGTGCTGCAATGCTGAGGGGAACCATGTGAGTGGTGCTGCATTGCCCTGTAGAAACACAGAGAGTATACAATCCTGCCTTTCTTGTTCCCCCCCAAATAAATTTCTCATGTCTTAGATCTTGAACTTGAACTATATATGCGTCATACTTGACAAGATGTTGTTCCTTGGTTTATTTATTTATATTTAACGTTTAGTGGGAAAGTCTCCTGATCTCTGAAAAGCGTCTTTGGGCAATGCTGTAACCAAAATAAAAGAGCTATTTTATGTGTCCAACGTTGTTATTAATTAATTTCAAGATACACAGTTCTTTGTGACTATCAAAGGGGTTTAGTGTGGCAGCTTTACATATATATATATATGATTAAACTGGCAGTTACACATTCTTGTTTCTAAGTTCCTTTTTTGCTTTCTCTTCCTGTAATTTACTTTTGTGTGATTCCAACTTCAGTCTTGCATCCTCTGTTGTGCTGTTGTTTTTAAACACCTTTTCTCTTGCAAGGACTAGAGAAAAGAAATTTGCATAATAACATAAAATAATTTTGCATAATGACCGATTAACAGTAGGTAGGACAGATGTGGACAGATGAATGTTTGAAAGCTTCTGAGCTAGTTTGAGCCATCCTGAGAGCCCACCTGCCTCTTCTAAGTTCACTCTTTGTCAAGTAAGGCAGAAGTCCAGAAAGCGCCAGGATCAGTCTCAGCCAGTCAACTGCTTTACACATTCTTCTATTATTTGGATCGTTGAAATATATGATATGTTGGGGCTTCATATTTTGCTTATGCATGTCCAGTAATTCTGTTAGAATCTCACTTAATAATATTATTTAATTATTCTCTTTTTAAGCTTGCAAGATGGTCTCACTTACTTCCCACACAGACTGTTATTCCTCATTGTTGTCCTTGTTGCAAGGAGAAAATGAGAACATGGGGAAGGGGAGAAATTAAAAAATCATGGTCTTGAAATTTGACAGAGACAGTCTGGAATGGTATTAATCATCCAGGACAGCATTTGCAAACAGTCAGCACTTGCAAAGGTTTGGCATACACCAGAAAGAATTACTTCACTGCAAAAAAACCCCACCCAAAAACCAATCAACCAACCCACACCTGCCCCCCCAAAAAAAGCAATAAAACACAAACAAACAAACAAAAACTTTTCCAAACAGTTCTGTAGAATGTTAATGTCTTTTAAAAGTCCCTACGATTTCTATAGGTCATCATGACAGAGAAAAAAATCCATGAAAATTAAATTTCTTCAGATTTAGCTATTATTCTTTGGATGAAAGAATGCCTTATCTTCCTTTCAGCACCTCCAAGTGTATCTGATTACTAAGGTTGGTTTTGGAACCAGGTATCTGTGTGCAATGATGTGTATACAGAAATTGACTTTCATAGCAGTTGGAGAGATCAATGTCAGCAACAGGTTGGAAAAGTACAAACAGGTCAAAAAATACAAGACCATTGGGAAGGGAATTTGTCCTTTCAGGCTTACAATTCTTTTATAATGGCTGACCATAGATGGTCTTAAATCATAGAATCATAGAATCATTTAGGTTGGAAAAGACCCATGGGATCATCGAGTCCAACCATCAACCCCACTCTACAAAGTTCTCCCCTACACCATATCCCCTAACACCACATCTGAATGACTCTTAAACACATTCAGGGGTGGTGACTCCACCACCTCCCTGGGCAGCATATTCCAGTGTCTAACCACTCTCTGTGAAGATTTTTTTCCTAATGTCCAGCCTAAACCNACACTGCTGGCTCATATGCAGCCACTTGTCGGTTAGAACACCCAGGTCCTTTTCCGCCAGGCATCTCTCCAGCCACACTTCCCCAAGCCTGTAGGGAAGCATGGGGTTGTTGTGGCCCAAGTGCAGGACCCGGCACTTGGCCTTGTTGAAGCACATTCCATTAGCGTTGGCCCATCGGTCCAATCTATCCAAGTCTGTCTGTAGAGCCTCCCTATCCTCATGTAGATCAACACTCCCGCTTAACTTGGTGTCATCTGTAAATTTACTGATGATACACTCTATGGCCTTGTCAAGATCATCAATAAAGACCTTAAACCATAAATGGTCCCAACACTGAGCCCTCAGGAACACCACTTGTGACCAGCCGCCAGCTGGATTTACCTCCATTGACCACCACTCTTTGGGACCACCCATCCAGCCAGTGCTTGATCCAGCAGATCGTATGCTCATCCAGGCCGTGAGCAGCCAGTTTTTCCATGAGAATTCTATGGGGAACAGTGTCAAATGCTTTTCGAAAGTCTAGGTAGACAATGTCCACAGCCTTTGTCTCATCCAATAATTGGGTCATCTTGTCATAGAAGGAGATCAGGTTCGTCAGGCAGGACCTGCCTTTCATAAACCCATACTGACTAGGCCTGATCCCCTGCTTGTCCATTATATGACTTGTAATGGCACTCAAGATTATCTGGTCCATGACGTTCCCTGCTACTGAGGTCAGACTGACAGGCCTATAGTTTCCTGGATCATCCTTTCTGCCTTTCTTGTAGATGGGTGCTACATTTGCTACCTTCCAGTCCATTGGGACCTCCCCAGTCAGCCATGACTTCAGGTAGATAATGGCAAGTGGCTTGGCGAGCACGTCTGCCAACTCTTTCAGCACTCTTGGATGTAACCCATCTGGTCCCATAGACTTGAGTGCATCCAAGCGGTTGGATGCACAATGGATCCAAATCCATTACTTTTCCATTACCTTGCTATTTATTTTCATTTTCAGATATTTGTTCTTCAATTATTATTAGCTAGTGAAAGAATAATTTCCCCCTCTATTAAAGAAATACAATCGTAACCTGACAGCATATTAAAACTTATTAAAGAATTTTTTTTTTTACAAATTCAGCCTTGGCATTTAAATAAATACTTATTGTATTGGGGGCGGGGGGAGTAAGTATAAGTGTGGGGTACTTCAGGAGGATAAAATTGTTGTCCTACAGTAAGAAAAATCAATGGGTAGGGAGTGTTCTGAAGGTTGCTTTCATATAAACTTGGAGACTATTGATATATATTTCTTTAAATAATGTCTTTATTGTTCTTAGAATATTCCACACTTCGAGTAAATTCACTTAGTCTCTAGACAGACAATACTGGGAATTTTCAGGTGCATTATAGGTATGTTTTCACTTTCCTGTGAAATAAAGTGTTTCCTACTTCCCTCTGTAGTATGGTCAGATCATCTTTCAGCTGAGTGCCAGAGATACAATACTGGATAATTTAATCTTGTCTCTACCTAGTATCAAATCTAGTTAGACAGGTCTACTTTAAACAGTTTTTCTTTTGTTCTATATTGCCTTACTTATCTATGAGCATGTATGGTGTTTTATGCTACCTTACTTAATTTCTTAGAATATTTTTTGACTATGGAAACTCTAGTAAATTTTTACTTTCAGTTAATAAATTGTTCATTTTAGCAATATGGAAGGCGGAGACCAAGTGTAACTTTATATTCCACCTGTGCAACTTGGAATTGTTGCTAAATGTGTGAAAAAAAGAACAAAGAAAATGTATTTTAGGTGGTGGTGTTGCACTGACTGAAAAGATTTTAAAGTCTGCTTTTGAGGTAAATTAACAGCAACTTCCCCACTTCAGAATCACTATTAACTTTTACTACTTAAATGGTACTCTTGTGTTTGCTATTAATCAAAATTGAAATGATTAACTATTATAAGCTTTTAAATAACTTTCACCTTGAGTTACAGGATAGGCCAAACAGTTTTGGTGTTAATAAACAATTCTAGTGACTTATTAATCATGTCTGAATTTAATTTTAGAGTATTGCTTGATTACAGTAGGTGTATTTTATAGTTGGGAAAAATGGGTTTTCTTTTTAGACTCTCACTTTCTTTAGATAGATACGTACTCATATCTAGTGAGAAGCAATAGATGCTGTAAATGCACTGCCATGTAGACATTTTAACATATGTGATACAAGATCTATTGATAGCTTTTGCCTGATCCTGATTAAAGCAAATTAGCATTTTTTGTTTCCAAATTTCTTATTGTGGCTTCTGACATTTTTTTTTTTTTAATTGAATGAATTTTCTCTTGCTTCAATTAGAGTTTTAGAATAACCCTCTGATATTTTGTTTTTCATTAATGATTTGCCAGATTGTATTTGGTGATGTTCCTATTAAACAACAGGCTCTTGTGGTTTTATTGGTGTGTTCTGCTGAAATCATTGGAATCGTACTAAAATAAAGACAGCAAATTGTGTCCATAGTTATAATGGGATAATATTGCAGTCAAACAGTGTGTTTATTATCTTTCTGCTTACATCTGTAATACATCAGTACTGAAGACTAGACCTACTTAATTTAGGGATGGTTGCTGCTCTGTTTGGATATCAGATACTTAGAAAATAATTCTTGCTTTCTTCAAAAATTGCAAAATTTTTAATAAATGCATTAGAAAAGCACAAAGATCCTGAAGAGGAAGGTAGTTTGATGAATCCCTCTAAATATACAAGTACAAAAATACAAGGCGTTGATATCTGTGTTGTTGCTAAAGTATGCCTCTTTTCCTAGGTAAAGAGCTGTTTTAAGTTTTTAACAACCAAACTATTCAGATGTATATGCGTTTGGGTAAGCAAGTAGATTTTGTGGAAGGAAACAGGGGAGAAAAATTACCCAAGTGTTTTCAATACAGTTCATGTTTCTGTCTTTTCTGTTTGTGGTCACAGCTGGCAGCCCATAGTATTTTAAAGTGTCAAATTAGGAACAAATTTAGCAAGTTTGTTGTGAAAATGACTTTTAGTATTCTGAATTCTTAAATATCTTTCAGATAAATAAATATAAAATTAGTTGAAATAAAGCAAAAGTACAACTTAAAAAGTTGTTTTGAATAATGTTGAAATGTTTGGTTCTGCAAAAAGGCCAGGTATATCTTCTGTATACAAAACTAAACATTGTGACACTCTACTGGTAATGCAAGTTAATCATGTATTATAAGAAGTCACACAAAGGACAATTTATTGTATCCTATTGTTTGGTTTGTTTGTTTTTTTTTTTTTTATTTTATTTTTTTTATTTTAATTGAGTGTCACTGATGCCTTTAAAGGAAATCATTTGCTAGTTGAGATTAAGTCAGGGAAAACAAGACAAAAAAAAAATTCTTTGCAAAACAAAAATTGAAATTCAATTAGTTTATAGGTCTTTGTGTATGTACCAATTTGTATTTCCTTGGATTGTGTGGCAATTGTTTTTAATGCCTGTCTGTGAGCAGTTTTGAAAGCTGCTGTTTTCGGCATCTTTTAAATGTATCAGAGAACAGCAGCTTCCTTGCTCCTTCCCCTTCAATATTTGTTTACTGTCTCTCAGCAGGGATCCAGCTCATCTGTCATCCTTCGGATTAGCAAAAGTTATTTTAGGCTCTATCTGTCAGATGGGGACTCACAAGGCAAGGAGGCTAGCCTGGGCTTTCTTTTTTAAGTGATTTCTAATTTAAAGTGTAGACTTTATGCTTCCTGACCTATTTTTGCAAATACTTGCTTCTGAGTTAATGCTCAAATATTATTTTTTTATATCCTGTGAATTTATATTATAGGTAATATTTTTATGCAATAAATGCTTTTGTTAATAGAATTTCTCAGTGAATATCTATGTTATTATGACTGTCTAACACTAATAATAGTAGTAGATTGGTCAATCCTAAAGTATAAATTACTTCTGAAGGATTGTTTCTGCATGTTTATTTTAAATTATTAACTTTGATATTAGTATTGTTCTCTGTTGAGCTCACTTCCACATGCGTTTTTCAATGTTTATAAAATGAATATTCATCAATTTTAGTGGTTTTACAAATGTACTTGAATAGATTGTAGTAATAGCTATACGTTTAGGGTTAAATTACTTGAAAAAACCTCAAGTGGAAAGCACTAATTAGAAACAAAAGTAGAAATAAATACTTTTAAATGAAATTATGATTAGTTCATTGGCAAAGAGTAATAATAATAGTGCTATAATTATATATCTAATAGAGTTTTAATGTGTTACAAGTTCCCTTGTGATTCAAAATATCTGTAGTTAGAGCCTGGAGCAAACTTTCACAGCTAGACCTGATCTTGAGCTTTTATCTGAGGCCTGTGCTGATCATCATCTTATTCAAATAGATGGGTTCTCACACCAACAGGAAGGTGGACAACCTTCTCCATTTTGTCATGAAGTTTAGGGAAAGAGTCTTCTCAAAAAAACCCACAAAAACAAACAAAAAAACCCCAAACCACAATCCCCAGCAATCCTCCTCCAAACAAACAATCGTAAAAACCCATGCTAAAATCACCTGTGGGAAAAAAAGGGCAAAGGCTACACCACTGTTCCTCCCTCGATCCCTGGGTGTCTTTTTTTCTGATTTAGCCAACATAATAGGTTTATAATTACTGCCATGAAGTTTAATCAGGATTACCTCCTATCATTTTCTAACAGTTAGAAGATTGATTCACTTCTTCTGATTTCCATGTTTATAGAGGATAGAGATCAACTATCTTGGTAAATGCTCAATTTCTTCACATCTCAGCAGAAAGTACTGGGGAGTATTTTTGTCAGTGGAAACTCTTGTGGTGACTCTTATAGAGATCTTACTATTGTGATGATTCAGAGTCTTGACAACCGTGAAGCAACATACAAAAGATATCCCAATGTTTTCTCAACCATGGAAGCCACAGACTCTGACAAACTGGAAAAAAATTCTGACTGAGAAGTCCATTGCTCAGGTAAAAGCAAAAGGAAAAATATTATGTTTTTCCTATTGCTTAGTGGTACAATGTACGGATATTTTGCATATTGACAACTTTTAAATACTTAGATGAATGACGGTTTCCAAAAAAAAAAAAAAAAAAAAAAAAAAACCTCCCAGTNAAAAAAAAAAAAAAAGCCTGCCATGTCTAAATAGGTTCTTTAAATTTTGATGAAGTAGAAGGTATTTTGCTGCCAGTCCTTCTGTGTGGGAGCAGGAACAATAACTGTAGAAGAATAAGAGCATGAAGTAATACTATGGTTCTTCTCTGCTCAATATCTTCTGTAGGTTAAGTTGACAAATGCTACTGCCACTGCCAACAGCAATAACAGATTCAAGACACTGCACCACTAAATTAAAATAAATGCTACATTTTTTCAATTGGTATAGTGAGGTAGTAAGACTGAGATGCAGAGTCATGACTGACTCTACACCTTTTATTATTGCAGTTCACCTTCCCTCTGTCCTTCAGAAATGGCAAACAAAAAGTATTCTTTGAATAAGATATTTTCTCAGTTATTATTCTGCACAGATAAAAATCCTAACAGTTTGAAATACAGAAAATCATCGCTAAATTATCATGTAATAGATTTTTTCCCTAAGAGATGTAACAGGGTTTAAAAGATAAGAGTTGGATAACCATCTTGGTTTCCCTGCCTGTTTTTATAGCCTATATTCCAAGACCATTAAAATTTCATTATCAATTTGAAATTATTTAAAATTAAATTAGAAACAACATGAATAATTATATTGTGCACACTGTTCTAATTACTAAAGTTCTGATAGGGGGTAAATCAATTGACTCTTTATTTCAACATTATTCAAAGTTACATTTTTCACTAAATTAGCACCAGAAGGGGATTATGCCTATAATAATTGGTGTCACTGCAGCTGGCAGGAAAATGGCTGGTTTGAGAGTTAGGTGGAAGGTTGAGAACTTCTTGGTTAATTTCCTCCCTGCTGTTCACTTCGTAAAAGAGTGGGAGGAAAGAAAGATCGAAAATATTCTCTTCACTGTAACGTCCATCGGTGTCAAGGTCTTGAGCCCATAATGAGGAGGTAATGTAAGCCACTTACCTTACATAAATTACTCCCTGGAGTTATCATCAAAACTGCTTTATTAGTATTAGTATTGCTATTGTATGATATATAAAAAAAGAAATCAAACAAAAAAACCACAGAGACAGCACACACATACAAAAAAAGAAATGCAAGGAAAAATAGAATAAAATGTTTGTTAGCTTTATTACCTTCTCGCTGCATTTTCACATTTATTGTAACCTAACAGAATAAACCAATGTGTCTTTCTGCTATCAGACCACCACATAGGTGTCACCAGTTCAGAAAAGTCCTGTAGAGATCCTGTATATATAAAGTCCTGTAGATACACGAAGTGTGTAATTTATGCATGGCACATAGCCCATAATCAAGCATCTTCATTGTTCAGTAACGGATTATGATAAATTATGCCCTTGAAGGAAAAGCATAGCATTAGGATGAGGATTGAGGGGAGAGTAGATAGCATTGCTCTCATATTGGATCATGAGTGCATGCTAATGCTAAATATCTACTGTATTTTCTTTCCCAGGCAAAGATAGTTTAATTACAACAAAATATTATTTTCAAGTAATGAATGGTGCAAGATAAACAGCCATTTAAACATCTGATAACAACACCTGCAGACAGTCAGAACTTCCAGCTCAGATAGGGCATGTCAAACTGTTTTCATTTGTTTTGTTGGTTCCCCCCGCCCCCTGCCACAGTATTTTCAGGGCAGAGAGCAACTGTTCTTTTTTTAAAATGCATTATAGGGTGGAAAAAAACCCCAAAGCCTTCATTTTTAGAACATTAATGTTTTCATTAAGGGCTTTAAAAAAACACAAATTTTTAGAAAAAAATGATTTATTCTGTACATGAATTTTTGTGTGACACACACCAGTATGTTTGTCAGTTGTAAAAGAAGAGAGTGATGCATAAATTCCATGTAGATAATTTAAGGGGTCTTTTCAAAGCAATCATAAGCTCAAATCCAGTTTAGAAGTACTGCCAAGGAAGAATACCTGATGCTACCTAACAAGTAGTCTTCCTATCACTACTGCTTAGGATTATTCCATGAACTTCTCCTCAAACACATAACAATGTGTGAAGAGGGCACTTCTTCTTAGTTGAAGGTAAATGGAAATGAAGCAAATCTTAAATGTTGCCTGTTTGTTTTCCTGATTTTTACTATTTCAAATATATTGCTCTGAATTAGGTTCAAAAATATATAGAAAGACTGCTTCTATTTGTTTTTTCAGCAAAGTGTCTAGGTTTTGGATAACAGTAAGAATGTTAAGTGTATCTAGGCAGACACCCATGGAAATGTTGTGTTTAAAGGCATACTTTTCTGCTCTTTTGTTTCACTATTTGCTTATTCGTTCACTTTGCTCTTGGAAAAACAGATGTATTGAAGCTGTTACTTACGCCCATGAGGGGTCAGACTTCTACATCTGTCATGAGTACTTAATACTGTATAATTTAAATGGTAGCTACCTGCTCTTCTAGGCTGTCATGCATTGCACATAGCTCTTAACGGGTCCAGCTGAATTTTGCCAAAAATCAGAAAAATAATAATTTTGTAATAACACAATTAGTGAAGCAGACTTGATTTACTTCTTACTGTCAAAAACTTCAAAACCCAGTCAGAAATATATTCAGCTATACTTAGAAGGAGAGTAAGGAAAATTATCAAGACAGGGAAGTATATATGGAGATCAACACTGTTGTCCTCATCATTACAGAATTAAGAGAAGCTCAGACAGCTATTTCTGTATCTTTTTTCTGATGATGGCCTATAATAGATGCTTAGGTAATCCAGTTACCTGGATTTTAAACTAATAAGTACAGATTTCTTTAATGTGTCACTGCAAGGAATTTAATAATTTTTTTCAGGCTCTTCTTTGCGCTTTTTCAATCTCACAATACCTTTTAGAGATGAGGGTGGTAGATACACTGCACCATTTTCTAGACAACAGAATACAATTTCTAGGATGATTATGCTTTTAATGTTGTTCTTTATTCCTCACTTCATAACATTTCTAGTTATCTTTTTGTTTTTCTCTCAGAAAATGGAGAACAGTTCCATATTCAGCATCACTGCTTTATTTGCATCTCATTTATCTTCAATGTGACAAATGAATGACTTTTAGTCATTTTAGGAATTTTTAAATGAAAATCAGTTAATTTTCCTTGATTTTGAATTCTGAGTTCTTGTTTTATAAAAGACTTATTTTATTTTATTTTTTTTAATTAACATTTCTATTGGTGGTTGAAGTTTTGTATTGGCAATGAGTCCAGCCAGAAGCATGCACACTGTTTGCACATTCCAGAGTTCTCCTGCTTCCATGAAAATGCTGCAGAAAATTCAAGCTGGCTTTATGCAAAATCCACCAAAGTTCATCATAGCTTGGTGCATTTTTCATCTGTTATTTTGGTATTTTAGGAAATAAGCCAAACTCTTCAAGATCAGCATGACATAAAAACAGAAAACGAAAAAAAAAATCTAGCATATCGCCTGCCACAAAGGATTAATTCAGTATATCCCCTGTCTTTCACATATTCATTTAGCCTATTCCTGATACAGTTACACTGATGTAACTCCAAAACCTCCCAAGTCGTCTTTTCCACTCCACTACAGGCTTCTCTTCTTTTAACCTCAAAAATTTTATCCTTTAGCTCCTAGCTTCTTTTCTGCAGACCTTAGATCACTCTTCTTGATCTGTGGGCTTTGACTATTGCTGAAATTCTTTGTTGTTCAGCTTATCTCTATGCCAAACAGAATAGACCATAGATAAGTTCCTTCCATGTCATCTTTCATTACTTGTTCATTAATAGGATGGTTCACCCAACATTATGGCACTGTTTTGATTTCCAAAAAACCTGGAAAATTTTCTGAAAGAGTTTAACCCACCTAGTATTTAAGAAGCTGATTACTGATGCCTATGTCCTAATGAAATTCCATACTATTTTCTGGCCTATTTTTTTTTATAGTTTATAAAAGTAAATTTGAATTTCAGTCCCATTCTCCAAGATATTTGCATTTTCCTATTTTGTGTGGATCAAAATCAAACCCACATTTTCCACAAAACTAACTTTCCATGGTCCAGATTACTAAGGAAAACATCATATAGCATTAGAGCCAGGATATATCCTTGTGGAACACCACCCAGTATGTTTTGCTGGTGATTCATTGTTAACTGTTTTCTGGTTCTGATTCTCTCATTAGGATTTTGGCTACCTACCACGTGGGTAATCTTGAGTATATTTCTCTTACTGCTTATGAGAATGTCATGCAAAACATTATAGATAGTATACCAAAGGCAAGACAGTCTATGTCTATTACTTATGTTCTACTCACAAAGTCGTTATTCTGCTTTGGAAGAAAATTATGGCTGTACTGACATTTTTTTTTCATTATAAGCCCACCTTGACTAGTACTTAACTTAACTTGTTATCTCCCAAATGCTCATTTGATCAATTACTTCTTTTACAGATTTTCTGGTGAGGGGTGTTAAGCCAGGTGCGTCCCTGACTGTTGTTCCCTCTTCTCCTTTGAAAGATGCATATAGTCTTTACTGTGTTCTTACATCTCACCCATCACTTACAATTTCTCAAGATTTACTGAGAACTATTCTGAGAATAAACATTGCGCCTGGGAAAAAAGAGGCTTTGTATGTTTTTGAACAGTTGTATATTTCTAGCTTTTTTTTTTTTTCAGGGAAAATTTGAAAATCTGATCTAAGCGCATCTCAATAATGTAAAAGGTAAAAAGAGAAACAAAAGGAAAAAGAAAAGCCAATGCTTGTCAAGTCCTGTTTACAAGATGATGTGTCATAAATTATTTGGCTGTCCTCATGGTTATTGTTGGTTTGGTGTTGACAGTGTTAAGTTTCCCTTTCCCTTTTTTCTCTGCACCAAACTTTGAGAACTCCTCATCCTACCTTATTGATATCGCTTGAGTTTTAAAATGTCTTTGTTAAAAACTGTATTTTTAAATAAATTTCCATGATTTTTAATGGAAAATTTTAAGTGATAGGTCTGATATTATATTGAAGGCAAAAAAAATTAAAGGCAAAAAAAAAGAGATTTATTGGAATGCTGTCAGTACAATAGAAGAGATTAAAATATCCTTTTGCTTTTTGGAAAATGATACTTATTTTTTACTGCTAACCAATGGCACTTCCAAAGTCCATTTAAACAAGCTTATTTAAAATTTGTGAGCAAAGGAGGCAAAAAAGCTAGAGACTGTGGATGACTTTGCAAAGAACTGAAAGTATGAAAATATTTCTCTAGTTTTGGAAATTTGCTTTGACTAAAACTGGAAGCTATCACAGAATCAATCTCTTCTTCCCCCACGCCCCCCCCAAAAAAAAAAAAAAAATAATAAAAA
>VXBH01003953.1:0-32998 GCA_013400035.1 Rynchops niger | reverse complement strand
AATAATTAGATTGTTTTCCTAACTTAAAGTGTCTGGCTGTCCACTCTTTCAGTGCAGAGTGAAAATACCCACTAACTATTAAGCAAACAGTTTCTGAAGAACAACTCCTACAGTACGAAGTTTATGAAGACACTCAAAAATCAAAAAAAATATTTCATATTTATGTAGGGAATCCATGTTGCTAGTTAATAAATTTGAGTGAAAAAGACACCCAAAAAATAGCTATTATAAAATTATGCAAATAAAATTATTGTGCAAAGTTGCAAACCTGAGTCTAAGAAAAGATAATCATACGTTAACCTGTAAGTGTGTCTATAAACACACCTTTGGATCCATAATACTTTAGCTACAAATATCAAGACAAATACATGAAAAAAGATTATGAAGTAATCTATAATACTAATTCCAGTGTGAAGCAGTTATGTTTAAACAGAATCCTTTTAGGTTACTAATAAATTCTGGTTTTATTCTTGAAATTGTTCATGCAAGGCCTGCAGATACACATTTATAGATTTTTTTTTGTACTAAACCAAATTTTTCACTTATTGCAGAAGTTAAATTGCTATGAATAGTAGAGTTTATACACCCCAATCATATAAATTGTTTATATTTTTGATATATTTAACATTTCTAAGAATCTATGTATTGTTTTTTTGTATGGCAAGGTTGTGGTAGCGGGGGGGCTACAGGGGTGGCTTTTCTGAGAAGCTGCTAGAAGCTTCCCCCATGTCCAGTAGAATGAATGCCAGTCGGCTCCAAGACAAACCCACCACTAGCCAAGGCTGAGCCAATGAGCAATAGTGGTAGTGCCTCTGGGCACATCTTTAAGAAGGGGAAAAAACCTGCAACAGAACAACAGCAGAGAGAGGAGTGAGAATATGTGAGAGTAACAACTCTGCAGACACCAGTCAGTGAAGAAGGAAGGTGAGTAGGTGTTCCAGGTGCCAGAGCAGAGATTCCCCTGTAGCCCATGGTGAAGACCATGGTGAGGCAGGCTGTCCCCCTACAGCCCATGGAGGTTAACGGTGGAGCAGATGTCCACCTGCAACCTGTGAAGGACCCCATGCTGAAGCAGGTGGATGGGCCTGAAGGAGGCTGGGAAAGCCTGCACTGGAGCAGGCACCTGGAAGGCCCTGAGGTCATATGGATAGAGGAGCCCTCACAGGAGCAGGTTTGCAGGCAGGACTTGTGACCCTGTTGGGGACTCACACTGGAGCAGTCTGTTCCTGAAGGACTGTATCCCATGGAAAGATCCCATGTTGGAGCAGTTCATGAAAAAATGCAGCCCATGGGAAGGACTCGTGTTGGAGAAGTTCATGGAGTACTGTCTCCTGTTGGAAGGGACCCATAGTGGAGCAGGGAAAGAGTGTGAGCAGTCTTCCCTCTGAGAAGGAAGGAACCGCAGAGACAATGTGTGATGAACTGACCCCAATCCCCATTTACCTGCACAGGAAATATAATTTTGGTACCAAGGAATGTGATTCACATCTGATAGGCATGTTGACTGAGGTGAAATTTAAACTAACCAGCGTGAGATGCTGAAAAGAAATATGCATTTGAAATGCTGCTTGTGCCTTTTTTTTTTTGTTTTTAATTTCTTCTCTAAATCACATCCTTAGCCTTTCAGTCAGCTATAGAAATTAGTTACAGATATTGAAAACACTCTCTTGTAGATATTTCAGTGGTAAATTTCAAGTATGCTTTTCTTCATATTCCTTTGTCCTGTTCCAGATATACATGTATCATCAATCCTATTCCTCTTCCCACAAGTTTTAGGGTTATAGTGGATAAGCAAGTTGATAAAGAACTTATAAAGAGATGATAAAGATGTTATTTAGGACTTGAAGTAGTCTTTAGCTCTTTTGAGTATCTGTTCCAGAACCTGTCTTTGTATCCTATAAGATACATTTATTGTGCTAGAGAAGGAAGTGTCGATTATGGTCTTCAGTCCAGGGATTTAGACCTATGAATACCTTGATTTTCATAGATATTACTTGCTGCTTAGATGTCAGGCTCACTGCATGTCTTTCTTTTCCTACCAGTAGTCATTGTGACAAGAACATGATTTTATTAAAGATGGCTGAGTGAAGGCCATTTGATAACCTTTTACTATACTCTCTGATCTCAATGAGAATATTTGGTCCATTATGACCAGGGAGTGATGTAGGAATAGACAGCAGTTCATGAAAAGTGAGGTTATGGCAGTGTTATAAAATAAATATTTAATATCAAAGATGTGCTTTAACAGAAGCTTCTACAGGTTGTTGGTGTTTCATTTCTAATTAGATAATGAGATATAGGAATTCAAAGTAATTATTTTTATAATAAAACTATGACAGATGAAGAACTGAATTTTGCCCAGTTGGAGGCTTACATCAAGAGTGATTTTAGTGAGGATCTGAGAAGATTTTTTTTGTACCCAATGGCATTTATGCCCACGTCATAGAACTAAAGTGCAGACAATTTAAAGGCTTAATATATAGAGGACATAGACACTATTCTTCTCAGTAATTAGGGAGGGGAGGGTAAGAATGAGCAGGAAAATGATGATGTGGCTGCACTTCATGCTTATTAGAATGTCCTTCCTATGATCTCTGCCTTGATAAGATGTGGAGGTTACTCCATCAAATATGATGATACTGCAGAGAACATCTTTCATACTGAGGTTATCAGGAAGTACTGGACAATGATAAGAGAATGCCATGCAACCAAGGCAAAAACCTATGTTCTTTGCATGTGTTTTATTTTCTGTAAAGTTTGTGAATAAATGTCTTAAAATACTGAGTAATTTCTGAACTCTTTCACCAAGGATTTCCAAAAAGTTTGATGTGCTGAAGAGAGGACTAGGCCTGAAGTGGCTTTGAATGAATAAAATATTGCTTCTACTATATTTCTTTTTCATCGTGTTCAAAATGTTGAAATCTATTGAAGTCAATAGAAAGCAGATTGGGATGTGCTTTGGATAAAATGTGAAGAAATTTTCTTTCACTCAACGCCCTGTTGTTCTAGTTCAGGTGGTTTAGTCTGGATAGAAGTGTGGACATGTAACGGTTTAACCCCAGACAGCATCTAGGACCACGCAGCCTCCCACTCATCCCCCCTTCCCATGCCAGAAGGGAGAAGAGGGACAAAAGGAGTGGAAAGGGAAAAAAAACCCACTCGTGGACTGAGATAAAGACAGTTTAATAGAAAAATAACGGAAAAGGAAAATAATAATAACTATAATAATGGTAAAAAATTATACAAGACAAAAATCACTCTCACTGCCCCATGATTTGACTGCCCAGCCCAACCCAAGTAGAGATCATGGATTCCCTGCCCCAGCCCCAGACAACCCCTATTTAGATAGCGAACGTGACGTCTATGGTACAAAATATTCCATTAGCCATTTTATTGTCCTGTCTATGCTCCTTCTCAGCTTCTATGGGAAGTTGAAAAAAGTTCTTGACTAGTATAAAAATCCCTTAGCGACAACTACAACAATATGCCCTATTGACAATTCTTTCATACTGAATATGAAAACACAGCAACCACTAGAAAGAAAATTAACTGTATCTCAGCTGAAACCAAGACAGGATGGAAAGGTGGTAGCTTGTCTTGTGGCAACTGATTAACTTCCTCTTCAGCTAACTAGACCATACTGACATACAAAATCTCAGGTGCTATTTTTAACACCGTAGAGTGGCTTAGAGCTCAGGAAAACAGCAAAACAGCCTTGGGAAAATACACATTATCCTTCAGATTTCCAACAGCCATCAGATTAGGAACCCTCTAGGTCATTGCATTTACTCTGTGTCTCTTTTTCTAAACATATTTTGAACTCATGTACTCTTGTTTGGAAAGTTGTTTGAAGGGTTTTAGTTGTACATGCAAAAAAGGACTTTTCTTTCCTTTTTCTAAACTCTTTATGCCCCCAAGTGTTCAAGGTGTTATGAAAAATGAACAATAACTCCCTACTTACCTTCTGTCTTCTTGCTGTGATTTAGGATATCTTCTCACTCCCCAGTGTGTCTTAAATTATTTCTCTCTATAGATGTAAAAGTGCTAGTGAAGATAATTGACACAACAGATCTGTTAAAGAAACACTTTAGATCAACAGTCACTACAGCAATTGTCAGGGAGGTTTTTATATTATACACATTTTTATGATAGTGTCCGAGCACTGTGTCAAACTAAAATGCACTAATTACTAGAATTAGTTAGTAAGCTAATTTTCCTGTAGCACTTTGCCAGTGATAGGTGTGAGACTTGCTCCTTTATTTTTTTCACACCCTTCTTTCCAAGAGGAGACAGGAGTTTTCCTGTCTGTGACCCCTGTTATCAAGAGTCCCCAATACACAGACCACTGGATACCTTATGGTGCTCTGTAAAGCACCTGTTCCATGCTTTGTCAGTCTTGTCCATCTTTGCATCTCCCTGACCAATTGTCTGGGTTCCAAATAGATGTTTCCTCATCCAGACTATAAAAAACTCTTCTGTTACCTACATTCTTGAAGCAGCTTTTTTGCTGTTGTGTAAAGAGCTTGTATTTTGGGAAGTGGAAACATTCCCTCACCACCAGACTGACTCTCTCTGTATGAAATATTTTCTGCTTTCATCATGATTTCTGATGCAGATTTATTAAATTCTTTTTGACTCAGATTTTGAAAATTTAGCATATTTCTTTCATTGGTTTTCAACCTGAAATTAGGCATTTCAAAAAAAAACAAACAAACCATCAAACTTTGTCCTCAAATTTCCAGCCAGCTAGTTTTATGATTAATGGAGAGAATAGGGGAAGAAGAAATATTAATTTCTATCTATCTCATCTAAGTTGTCAGTAGTTTACCTCAAGCTTAATGAATTGCAATGGCAACATAGCATTTTTATGATATTTGTAAAAAATTCCCAGCGTATTGTATAAGGTTTTTTAGTAACAAAATAAAACAGTAATGTTCAGGTGCTATATCAATGTATTGGAAATACTTCCTTGTCTCCGAGATCTAATCAATAATCTAATTTTAGTCGAGTGAAAGTGACAAACAATGAGAATGAACAGAAGTGGTTGATTAAAAAATACAATACTGGCAAATAGGAACAATAAATCAAAATCTCATTAAAAGTATGAAAGATGATCAACATATATTTTCGATCATTGAAAAAGAAATACGTAAGAAATAATGATAGTACTATGACAGAACATTGGATATAACTCTCTTTCAGAAAATCCTTGAGACTTCCAATGAAAAAAAAGAAGCAACTAAACCTGGGTTTAGTTACTAGTGTTGCCTCCACGTTCATCTGCTTATCATTGCCCCATCCCTGGAAGCATTCAAGGCCAGGCTGGATGGGGCTTTGAGCAACCTGGTCTAGTGGGAGATGTTGCTGCCCACTGCAGAGGGGTTGGAACTAGATGATCTTCAAAGACCCTTTCAACCTGAACCATTCTATAATTCTATGATTGCAAAATAATTTCCTGAGCTTTTCGAGACACATTAATCCAAATTAGAAACACCACAGGATTTAGGACCTTTCCATCCCTATAAGGACACAGATTTTCAGATGCAGCACTTCAGCCTTTACCCATTCTACAATAACTCCACTGAAGTCCATGGAACTCAATGATAAACCAGCTTGATACGTTCAAGTGTTTTAGGCTGAATGGCCTACATGCTTTTTATTCCATAGACTAAAATAACATATTCATAGATAATGAGCAATTCTGCTTAAAAAAACCCAAAGTACGCCGTTCGCAGCAGCTGTTAAGTGGTTTCACCTACTGGCCAAATTATTTGTAAATCTAGGGAAGTTGCTTAATTACAAACTTGCACCACTTTGGTGTCATGTCCATAAAGTATACAGCAGTACAAGTTTCTTGTTATGTCACCAGATACTCTATTTCATGTATGAGATTATTCTGCTTTCATGACCACAATACCATTTACAATTTTGTGGTTTTCTTTTTCTGAACTGCACCAGTACTTTGAAATGAAAAACCTGATAAATTAATCCAATTCATGCTTTACCAAGTTATTTTGATTTCTTTGTAGTAGGTCTACTGCAGTATAGGTGGTTGAATTTTTAAATAAAATACATAATCCCCTAAGTATTTACATACAAAGACATTTTATTTTACTGCACTTGTGACACAGTACAGAAAGTTGTAACATATCTGATTTGGGTCCTATTTCTTCACCTTTCATGTATATCTGCATCTAGCCAAACACTAAACTTTTTTCCTTCTTAAGACCATTTTACAATTACATGCTGCAAAGATGTTCTGCCTTTTAAGATCTTATTTCAGCAATACAAACTGTATTACTTGTCACACCCATTTCCACCTCTTATCACTTCAGTGTTGAGGTGCTTTCCCTCTCCAAATGCCTTCCTTGCAGTGAAAAGTCTCCAAGGCATTTAGCCTTAGTTGTTTTATTGTAGCTAAGTGACAATGGAAATTTTTTAGTCTGAGAATTGAAGGGGAAAAAATTGACAGCAAATTATTTCTGATTTCCTTTTGGGGAAGAGGTCATATGACAGAGTGATGTAANAAGGAAAGGAAAGGAAAGGAAAGGAAAGGAAAGGAAAGGAAAGGAAAGGAAAGGAGAAAAGGGAAGGGAAAAGAGTAAAAGGAAAAATATGAAAGAGAAAAGAAGAGATGAGAAAAGAAAATAGAAGAATATTTCAAAGCATCAGGTAATTTTTATCAATCAACATTAATGTAATATGCAGGCCACTTTTATTGTCAGCCATATTACTTGGCACAATAAGAGGCAGGTTTTGATATGTATTGCAAGCCTGGCCAGAAGAATATGGGAAGGCATTCTTTTGTATTCTTGGGATGTTAGAAACTACTGAATCCGTATTGGTAATTATATGTTCAGCTGCAAGGGATAAGTTGCCTTATTGTGAGGAATATTGGAGGCCTTTTTGATATTTTCTCACAACTAGTCTACTATCCACACAAAGTAGAATCAAATGAAGAAACACAAGAAATAAGGAGTAGCAGTAATAAAATCCATCCACAAAGAAAATGATGATTTTTTTTTGACATAATGAGAGTATTGATGAGGAAATACCACTGTTCATTGGTTCTACTTGTAGTTACACCCACAATCAGACCTAAGTTTCCTTTTTTCAGAGAAATTAGATAGTGTGGTAAAATAGCGTTTCACACCAGGGATAAAGGCAATAACGGAGACATAATGAGCAAACAAACTCGATACTTAGTTCATGGTGTAGATTGCCTCATCTTGCTCTTGTCAGGTGTCAACACGACCCCTGTCCTGATTGAAAGGTTGCTGATGGCAGCAAATGGCAAATGCTATCTCGTTTCATTGCTAGCGTATGAAGGTCACTGCAGGGAAAGATACCATGGGCTGGTCAACTCTTCAGGCCTATTTTCCTCAGTACAGTTTAATTAACAAAATAGATAAAATGAAGATATGCAATGAGTGCTATTAAAAGCCTGTGTTTTTTTTAATTTCTTTGATTTAATTAACTTTTATAGAGACTCATACATTAAAGCTTTGCGTAATACATTTAGCTCAGTAATAGCTCATACTATTGCACTTCATTACATATACTAATATGTGTATTTATGTGAAATGAAAAAGCAGCATTTGTATGAAAATCAAATAAAGATATGTATGAGTAAGGAGTTATTATTATCACTTGTAGAAAAATAGATAATGGCCTGGTCATAGGGAAGCTCACAGTGTTTGACTTTTTCATTATAATTCCAATGGTCATTTATTAGACTAAGTTGGATGGGTTTCTCATTTCTTTTCAATTTCTCACATTGAACCTGAAATCTCATCTGTTTTCAAAAACACATTGAACCTGAAATCTCATCTTTTAATTCCAGTATCAGCAGGGTGACTGTCTGAAATTTCAACCATCTATTGTTTACAAAATATCAAAAATAATGCCTAAATAAAAACTTTTAAGAATAAAAGTATGCTTGTTTTACATATGGATGTTAAAAGTTGTGTTGTAAATATGAAGAAATATGTCAGATTTCATATTTCTACTGTTTTTCATAGTTAATAGTACAGTAACTATATATTTTTTAGTTTTCCTTCTAAGAACAAAATCTTACTGATATAAGTTGAGCCCAAGTAGCCTATATCAAAAGCATTTCTGTGTTTTTTGTTATACATTGATAAATTTAGCTTAAAAAGGAAAAGGAGAAAATAAAAGTAAAAATAGTTTTCAAAAAGACCTCATTGGCCTCTTTAAATATGAAGAAAAAACACATAGAAAAACATAAAAAATACAGCTAAACAATAATAAATGTAATAAATATGTGTAATATTTTCAAGAGGATTGAAACAAAACACAGAAGGTAATGTTTGCATCCCATGATTACTCTGGGGATTCCAGCAGTCAAAGTTTTTAATAACAACCATTGAAAGATATATAATGAAGTGACAGATATATAATGAACTCCTTCATGATCTTATGCTGTATTATCCATTGAAATAAGTGGAATACATGATGAAGTTATGCTGAAAGGTATTTGATAAATTCCTGTGTAATATTAAGACCCAGGATACACATCAATATCATCATTTAATAAGAATGAAATGTGCTTTTCAGTTAACCAGAAACATATGTGTAGAATGAAGGAAAAAAAAAATAAATAATTCCTTATATACTATCGTACTGTTATCAAGGCAGTGAGTATTGGTTTGTTTTACATTATTTCAGAAAAAAAACCCTCATCTTGTATCACACTCAGAAGGAGCAATTATCACATGCAGCAGATGAGAAGAAAGCCATATTATGGCACACATATTGAAAAGCTGGAAAAATATTTGTCATTCATAACCCCAGCCAGCAGCTAGAACCACACAGCCATTCTCTCACTCTCCGCTAGTTTGGATGTGGGAGAGAATCAGAAGAGTACAAGTGAAAAAAATACTTCTGGGTTGAGATAAAGACAGTTTAATAAGTAAATCAAAGGTCGTGCATGTAAGCAAAGCAAAACAATGAATTAATTCACTGCTTTCCATGGGCAGGCAGGTGTTCAACCATCTCCAGAAAAGCAGGGCTCCATCACACATAATGGTTACATGGGAAGACAAACACCATAATTCCAAACATCCCCCCATTCCTTCTTCTTCCCCAGCTTTATATACTGAGCATGATGTCACATGGTATGGAATATCCCTTTGGTCAGTTGGTATCAGCTGTCCTGGCTGTATCCTCTCCCAGTTTCTTGTGCCCTCACAGGCTGCTCGTTGGCAGGGTGGTATGAGCAGCAGAAGTGGCCTTTAGAGCTTAGCAACAACTAAAAACATCAGTGCACTATCAAAAGTATTTCTCATCCCAAATCCAAAACATAGCACTATACCAGCTGCTAATAAAAAAGTTATCTCTATCCCAACTGAAACCACAACAATATTTCAAACCAATTACCTTAAAATACTAATCTTTTCTTGCTCTTCAAATATTGTACCAAGATCACAATTACAGAATCACAGAATGGTTCGGATTGGAAGGGACCTTAAAGATCATCTAGTTCCAACCTCCTGCCACGGGCAGGGACACCTCCCACTAGACCAGGCTGCTCAAAGCCCCATCCAGCCTGGCCTTGAACACTTCCACGGATGGGGCATTGCCAACTTCCCTGGGGCAACCCGTTCCAGTGCATCCCCACCCTTACCATAAAGAATTTCTTCCTGATATCCAATCTCAATCTACCCTCTTTCAGTTTGAGGCCACTACCCTGTGTCCTATCATAACACTCCCTGATAAAAAGTCCCTCCCCATACTTCCTGTGGGCCCCTTGACACCAATTATTTGGTATCGAGATAAGAAAGTAAATAGAGAACAGGAGGTAGAATTAGTTGGTTGTGTAATTCTAAGTGAAATGATGGTATCAAAGAAATAAGTTCAAGTGGACATTTGAAAGATACTAATCTATTGTACAGTTTTAGAAATTTGAAAATATATTGGCAATAGAGCTCACATCAATCACCTCAGAGATTAAGACTTTGTCAAATAAGCTTTTATGGGCCTTAAAAATCTAAACTTAATTATTGTTTGATTCAAATTTTAGGCTTCGGCATGGATAGACTAGATTAGAGGGACTAAAACTAGGCTGGATTTTCTGTCTTTTGCATTTCTTCAAATGCAAAAGCACATAATAGATATAAAAAATGCATGCAAGTTTCTATAAGAAAACTAAGAAAAATATTCTGTAAACACAGAAGACTAGAAAAACATCAACACAGCTTAGATGACAACTGCATTACCAGGTGCTTCAGAAGGTAGATGCAATGGAATGGTAATTAACTCTGGTTTTCTGTCTCAGATTCATAAACCAAAATAACCTCTTCCAATCTAAACACGCTTACTTAATACAAGGTGGAACAAAGGAACAGAAGAATGGATGGGTAGTAAGTAGATTGGAGCTGTAGCCATTTGCTTGAAGAATCTCTATAAAAGCTGCACTTCTTGGGTAAAGAAACAAGACAAACTGAAGAATACAAGAAAGGCAATGAACTTGGGGTGCCTGTTGGAATGCCAAATCATCTACAGCTCACAGAGCTTGAATACTGAGGTTGATGAAAGATATTTTGACCAAACAGAAATAAACATGGATACTTACTGAATATGAATAAATTAAATTTTTTTAGAGGAAATGTTCTAGTCTGTTTTCTACGGGGATCCACCAAGATGTGTGTAACAGAATTTCAACGTGCTCCAGAAAATGAGTTTGAACTGAGTTTGAACTAAAGTTATCAAGTGTCAAGTTAAAACTCAGTGCAGTGAGTTTTACTCACTTTCTCATCTCAGTAGAAATATCCATGTCACCTGTGATCAGAGAGCAACTAGAAAAGCCCACAATATTATAATAATTATAAAAATATAATATTATAAATTTCAAATATCTAGTAGCACTTATTAGTGAAGACACTACCAACTAGTCTCTTCATATGGAATATTTTCCGATTCTCTTCTCACCTTCTTTCTAAAAAGCCAAGACACTGCATGAGGATAGAAGCCGATATGGATGCAAAAAGGGTTGGAAAGAAATTTATTAAAATTATTAATGGCATAAAAGGTTAAAATGTATATATCTTCTTTCTTCTATTACAAGGAAAACAGTGGAAACATCAGTTAAATTAAAAAAATAATGAATGAACCATTTAGAAATAAACAGATACAAGAACAAAATATACACCTGATGTCAAAGAACATCAGCTTTTAAAAAATAATTCAAAATCTTTGTGGCCAGTAACAGAGTTCACAGCCAAATATGATTATGACTTAGGTTGAAGTATACGTCTGTACATTTTCTTAATAGGAATTAATCCTTGACAAAGTGTAAGAGGAAACTTCTGATACAGAATCCACCTGAGGTCTTTTTGTGGTCTTCTGAAGCAGCTGGTGCATGTCATTATGAGAGTCTGAACATCTGACAAATTTTTGGCAGCTCTGATCAAGTCTGGCAATTTCTATTAATTTGTATTACTGTTAAAGAGGTTTTCAAGAACCCACATCTCAGTTATCACAAGAGGGCGCTATAGGAATGCCTGCTAAAAAGTACCCAAACATTCATCTGAAGCATGTTGATTACTTTTTCCTTTTTAATTTTCTCCTTCTAT
Source organism: Rynchops niger (assembly GCA_013400035.1). Taxonomy (NCBI): domain Eukaryota; kingdom Metazoa; phylum Chordata; class Aves; order Charadriiformes; family Laridae; genus Rynchops; species Rynchops niger. Next base: position 21,404 of record VXBH01003953.1, on the reverse strand, counting down.
AAAAGTGGAATAAGCAGGAAAAATGCTAAGAGAATTACCAAGATCTCACAGCTTGTTCATGAAATCTAATATTCATCTGGTGAAGATGTTCAAGATTTTATATAATACAGTCAAAGCACTATGCAATCAACTTAGTAACAGTTACTATCCTTTAAGGGCCAGTTCTCTGTTCTGAAACTTTTCTTCCACCCCTATATTGACCATACCATCTTTTTCATGACCGAATGTTCTTTTTCTATATTTACTAACACAATCAACAGCTCAATTGAAGTTCCTCTATACCGATACATACAGCATAGGTAACAAGCAGGAGAAGCTGAAAGCCACTGTGTAGCTAGAAATCTACGATCTAATCACTATTGCTGAAACATGGTGGGGTGAACCACTATACTGGAGTGCTGCAATTGATGGCAATAAACTGTTCAGAAGGCACAGGGAGGAAGGAGGGGTAGAGGTTGGGTGTTGCCCTCTGTGTCAAAGAATGTGTTAACTGCACAGAGCTGTCTTTGAAAAACAGCGATGAACAGGTTAAGAGGTTATGAGCAAAAATTAGGGGCCATGCCAACAAAGGAAAAATCATGGCTGGTGTTTACTACAGGCTGTCAAACCAAGGGGAGCCTGTTGATGAAGTGCTCTTATTTCAGCTACAGGATGCATCACGCTTGCCGGCTCTGATCCTGCTGGGGGACTTCAATCACCTTGACATCTGCTGGAAAAGCAGCACAGCAAGCTATAAGCAGTCCAGGGTGCTCTTGGAGTGCATTGAGGATAATTTCTTAATCCATAATCCAGGTGATAGACATCCTGACCAAAGAAGTGTTGCTAGACCTGTTGCTTACCAACACAGATGAACTAATTAGAGATGTAAAGATTGGTGGCAGCCTGGGCTGCAATGACCAGGTCTTGTTGGAATTCACAGTCCTGAGGGATACCGGCCAGCTGAGGAGTAGAGTCAGGACACTGAATTTTAGAAGAACAACTTTCAGTTATTTAAGGAACTAGGGGATGGGACCCCTGGGAAACTGCCTTCAGGAATAAAGAAACTGAATAGAGCTCACAGCTCTTTAAAGATGTTTTTCTTAGAGCACAAGAGCTCTCGATTCCCACATATAAGAAATCAAACAAGGATGGCAGGATACCAGCATGGTCAGACCTCCTGATCGAACCAAAGTTAAGAAGGAAATGCACAGTGGAACCAGCAATGTGTATCCTGGGAAGAAGATAGGGATGCTGCCCAGATGTGTAGGCATGGAATCTGGAAAGCTAAGGCACAATTGGAGCTGAATTTGGCGAGGAATGCAAAGAATAAGAATGACTTTTACAGGCACATTGGCCAGAAAAGAAAGATTAAAGAAAATGTACCTGGCCTGACAGAAGAACTATCAACATGGAGAAGGCTGAGGTAGTCAACAATTTTTTTGCCTCATTTTTCAATGGTCATCTCTCTTCTCACATCTCTCAAGGCTCTAAACCTCAAGGCAGGGACTGGGGAACAAAGTCCCTCCCACCATAGGACAAGATCAGGTTCAAGACCATCTGAGGAATCTGAACATATACAAGTCCATGAGATACAACAAGATGCATCCCAGGGTCCTGAAGGAATTGATTGATGTAGTTGCCAAGTTGCCACTCTATTGTATTTGAAAAATCATGGCAGTCAAGTAAAATCTTCAGTGACTGGAAACATCACAGACATTTTTAAAAAGGGTAAAAAGGAGCACCCTGGGAAATACTGACCAGTGAGCCTCATCTGTGTTCCTGGTGAGATCATGGAGCAGATCCTCCTGGACGTATGTTGAGATTATGATAGACAAAGACGTGATTTGAGACAGCCAGCATGGCTACACCAAGAGCAAATCATGCCTGACTAACCTAGTGGTCTTCTACAACAGAGTGACTGCATCAGTAGACATGAGAAAAGCTGCAGATGTCATCTACCTGTAAGGCCTTTGATGCAGCCTCTTCCCAACATTCTTACCTCTAAATTGGAGAAATATGGATTTGATGGGTGGGCTGTTAGATGTATAAAGAATTAGCTGGATGACTGAGTGCAAAGAGCTACAGTCAATGTCTCTGTGTCCAAGTGGAAACCAGTAATGAGTGGTGTCACAAAAGGGTCTGTACTGGGACCAATGCTATTTATTATCATCATCAATAACATGGTGGGATTGAGTGCACCTTCAGCAAGTTTGCCGATGACACCAAGCTGAGCTGCAGTTGATTCACTAGAGGGAAGGGGTGCCATCCAGAGGCACCTCGACAGGCTTGAGGAGTGGGCCCATGCAAACCTCATGAAGTTCAACAATGCCAAATGCAAGGTCCTGCACCTGGGTCAGAACAATTCCCAATATCAGTACAGACTGTAGGATGAGTGAATTGAGAGCAGCCCTGCAGAAAAGGACTTGGATGAAAAATTGGACATGAACTGGCATTGTGTGCTTGCAGCCCAGAAGGTCAACTGTATCCTGAGCTGCAATAAAAAATGTGTGGCCAGCAGGACAAGGGAGGTGATTCTCCCACTCTACTCTGTACTTGTGAGACCTCACCTGGAGTACTGCATCCTGCTCTGGGGTCCCCAGAAAGATGTAGACCTGTCAGAGTGGATCCAAAGAGGATCACAAAAATGATCAGAGGGTTGGAACACCTCCCCTGTGAGGAAAGGCTAAGAGAGTTGAGATTGCTCAGCCTAGAGAAGAGAAGGCTCCAGGGAGACCTTATTCTGGCCTTTCAGTATATAAAGGGGTTGCTTATAAGAAAGAGACAAGTTTTTACCAAGTTATGTAGTGAAAGGACAAGGGACAATGGTTTTAAACTAAATGAGTAGATTTAGACTGGACATAAGGAAGAAATATTTTTTGTTATGAGAGCGGTAAGACACTGGAACATGTTGCCCAGAGAAGTTGTGGATGTCCCACCACCTGTAAAGGTCAGATTGGGTGAGGCATTGAGCAACCTGATTTAGTGAAAGATGTTCCTCACCATGGCAGAGGGTTTGGAATATATGAACTCTAAAGGTGCCTTTCAACTCAAAACATTCTGTGATTCTATGAATAACAGTATCTCTGAAGCTTTCTTTATATTTTGGTTATTAACATGCACTTAGAGGTGATGAATGGGAGCTGGAGTTCAAGTCTTGGCAGTAATGTGTGTTTGGCACAAACATAGGAAAAAATGGTTCTGTTTTGTCACATTGCTAGAAAATAATTATTTTTTTCTCCTTCTAATTGTAGATAAGTCACCATTTTTATCACATATCTCTGGTCCAGGAAAGGAAAGAAAATCACTATTGCCTTTTAAAAGAAAACAGAGAACTACAGAATTGACACCACAAATTATGATCACTGGAGGATTTGTTGCAAGGTGAGCCCACATACCTTTTTTAATTTCCTGTAAAGAGTTTTCTTTCAGCACCAACTTTTTTCCAGTAAAGAAGTGGTGACAGCAATAATATTCTGATTATCCACAAGGCTAATTGATGAAAGCCTCGTGATCTTCAGAAAATAATTCCTAACAATCTTACCTCTCTTTCAAGTTCTGCTTATGGGGATTCCTGTTGCTGAAGACCTCACTTTTCCAGGGAAAAGGCTGTGCTTTTGAAGGTAAGCTTTGTAATTGGTAATGTAATTGTGTGAGTAATTATATTACGTGCACACCTATATTTTAAAGGCTTCTTCTCTTTTCTTTCTAAAACAGACTGCAGAAGGTATAAGATCTGCTTTAGCGAATAAGTAAGGTTATGCTTTAGTTTTAAAGTCTGGTCAGCTGATATCATGCAGATATCATCTTTTATCCAGTTATATACACTCAATCTTTCTCCAAATTAAACTATAAATTTCATCTTGAAATAAACAATATACATATAAATATTTTATGTCATAACTCAGACGCGTGTCCCTGATAAAACAGATAGCCAAAATTTAGAAGACTTTTTTTTTACCAAATGTAGATTAAACCTCATGACCAACAACCTTCCTAATAAATGAAATATTTTGAAACTATAATTTTTAACTTTTCATAAGGTCCTAACATTCTGGATTTTTTATTTCATTTCACTGCTCCAATATCTTTGCTGTAATAAACCTGTTAGTGTTACAAACACAAGAAAGTAAAAATTAAAAATTCTGGTCTCATAAATATATATTTTTATAAATTTTATCATGTATTTTGATTATATCAAATTGACATTTTAAAAGAGGAAATATATTGAATGAGAAATATGCTGACTAGTTTTGCTTACTAACATAACCCAACTAAAATAATTGTAAACTTCCTGAACCCTGTGAAATATAAGGTCTTGTTCTGGGTTTATTTTGAATTTATGTCACCTTGCTTTTGGCGTGCTTTAACTGAATAGAGACTATCTGCATGAGTAAGGACAGTTTTTATTTTCTGTGAATGAGCCGATGGCTTCTGGCTACATTATGTTGCACAAGAAATATAGTGTGTATCCCTGTGTTCTAGATATCACAGCAATTCAGGTATCTTACCAATACAAGCTAGATAAAAAAGACAGAATTGCCCTTTTGTGAGCATAAACTAAAATTTAATTTGCCTTCAGACTTACAAGTCCTTTTCTGTGTGTCTTCAGTTTGTAGCTTCGGGGCTTCTTCATAGTTAAAGGAAACCAAGACTTTGTAACTGGCTAATGCTATTCTCTTAAAAACTAGATGTAGAACAGGTCTGTGTGTATCTTTGATACCATACAAAATTGTAAGGAACTATGGTTCAGGTTAGACGTATCAATGCATTCTTTTAAGACAATCTCACCATTTTTCAAAATGAGATTATTGAAGATAGGTTTTAAAATGCAGCACAGTTGTAGTAACTTTCCTAAGAATAGTAACGTAAAGCTAGATTTAAGAAGCTGCTGGAAATTCACATAACAAAAATAATCTTTTGAGGGCAAGGAAACAGCAAGCCTGTGATTTCAAAATAGAATAAAAATCAAATTTCCCAGTAGTACATATTCATGAACTATCTGTTTTTCTGTCAGCTGCAGCAGATGCGTAATATACATTGTCTATGCACATATTATTTTGCCAGATCAGTGGTTAAAAAATGGCTTGTATTGCACTAAAATTCATCATATTTCAAATGTGCATTTGTCTTCCAACTTTGAAGTGCCATATTATAAATCCTTTGGTCAAATTGGTGGCTTCAGCAAGTTTCTTTTCCTATGTATGTCCTTTGATTGCAAAAGGTCTTCCTCTCTCAAACTTTGTTTTCTGTGTTGTGAATTTGGAATCCATGTTCCTCTCAAGCCACCGGCAAATTTTCAAGTGGGAGTATGCAATAATTAAGAAGTTTGTATTACTACTGTGGAAATCTTAATCAGCTGTAATGGATAAAATTCTAGTTTTGCAAATACACTGAGTCACTTACCAAAGTGGAAATGACATGAAAACTGGGCACTATCCTTTCAATTTTTACAAATGTTAACACAGAAATGTTTGATATCCTGGGAGTTTGAATTGATTTCTTCCTTTCAATCCATTTAGGAGGACTTGCCACGTAAGCATTAACTGACTGGTAGACTGGTGGTTGCTATAGTATCTTTCTACCTGTCTGAATTCTGATATTGAACTAGTGGTTCAGTCACCAAGGTCTTTTCACTTATGGTTCAGCTCTCAACAGTCTCCTAACAGCACACTTTTTTTCTGAGGTTAGAGCTTGAAATAAAGCAGCATAAATTCTGATAGATTCCTGCAAAATATATTTGATAATCTTGCACACTGAAAGCTAGCTGCTTTTTCCCGCTATCCCAGAAGGAAATACTCTGTAGTTCCTGATACACATAAAATGTGTTGCAGGTGAGAGCATTCAAGTTGAAAATTCCTCTTGAGTACTAACAGAAATTCTCTAATGAAGAAAGACAGATAAGGCAGACTGTTTAGGAGACCATGGAGGAAAATTCTGGTCATTACGTTGAATGTTCTAGTGTGGACTATTTTAGTAGTAACAGGTCTTTTACAGTAAAATTTTCAAAATACAAGACATGCAGAAATGGGTGATACTACACACAAATATATATATCCTCTAAACATGCTGATACTTTTCCTTGTAAATAGTTTACTCACAAACTATGATAATGCTTGAAATGCTACTACACCTTCCAGAAATATTCCAACAGTTTAGTAACCCCAGAAAATGTTAAAACTGGGAGTGGAGTAACAAAGGCAGTGTCACACATTGTTTTTATTAATTTTAATATAGGTGTAGAAAAAAATATGTAAGGGATATTAACTATAATTTAATTTCTAACCTCTGAATTTTCTGCTCTGACAATAAAGAAGATAACAAATAAGAACATAAGTTTTATAAAACTTATGGTTGATAGCTTTAGAGTTAATGTATTAGAATATATATATTATTAGAATTGTTTGAAAATAATATAATGACCTTGAAAACATCACTGAAGTTTGGACTAATCAAGACATAATATCACTTACTTGAAGAAACTGTTAGGCTCCCTTGGCAAGGTTCTCTGCAAGCTTGAAGGCAGTGTGAAAGCCGCCAATACTGGCACCACGCTGCAGTAATAAATAATATGGGAAACTTGTATAAATCAACCANAAAAAAAAATTAAAAAAATAATGCTCTGCTATATTTTATTGTAGCAGATATTTGAGGTTGAACAGGTATACGACTTATTACTGAGATTATAATGCTTCTCAGTATAAACTGCTACATGTTGTTTTTACACTAGCTTTTAACTTTCCTAACTTTAACCATCTGGGCTTGGCTTTTCTGACAGACATTTTAGTAAAGACTATTATTATTATCTAATGTTTATTTTTGAAAAGTCAGTCCTCACCCTCCAATCCCCCACCCCCAAATCTTGAAATAATTTGAAACAACTTTGTATCCTTATAATAAGGAGTACAGCCTCAACATTTTGATTTCAAATAACCTGCAGATGCTCAGCACTAAGTTTTTAGACCTTGGTTGCTTAATTCTTCAAAGATTTTCTTTGCATTGGCTATGCCCTAAGAACATTTTCATTGTAATTACCGATCTTTTCTGTTGAAGCAGTGTTAGCCTGAGGTCTAGGGCTGGCCAATATAAAATTGTATAACTTGCTTGCTCTGTGCTCCCTGTTCCCTCTTTACCACACTTCCCATTGAAGGAAGAATCAAGAGACAGAATAAAAGTCTTGTCCGATGTCCTGGTTTGAGGTAAAACAGAACCAACTTTCTTTTCAGTAATTTTACCTCTTAGCTAGGACTCTCCTAACTCTCTGAAATTAACAGCATGTTGTGTCAAAACCTGTTTGTTCTCAGAGCGATAAGACCAATATTTACAATGTGTGCCAAGGAATGGTAAGCAGAGAGGCTCTTGCTTGTACTTATTGCTGTAACAACCAAGGTCAGCTAATTTTGTTACTTGCCCCATAGGAGGGTTGGAAATGGAAAAGCGTAGAGGGCTCCCACCTGCAGGGAGGAACAGACAGGACAGGTGGCCCAAAATTGACCAACAGGGGTATTCCATCCCATCTACCCCATGCTCAGTATAAAAGCTGAGGGATCAAAGGGTCAACTCTTTCTTCAATGGCTTATGTCCGAGGAGGACCCTATCTGTTCATCTGCCTTTGATCCCGATCTGTGTGTTCCTGACTCCATCTGTGGAACGCAGTTCCCACCCATTCCTGAGTCCAGTCTGCAACTTCCCCAGTGCCTGCTGGTGACATCATCCTGGGAGCTTAATACAGTTTTGTATATACTGTATCTATTTCATTATTTCCCTGTTTATTTTATTATTAATATTTCATTAAAGTAGTTTAGTTTCTTTAAAACTCATAAATCTCTTTATCTCTCCTCCTCCTCTCCGTGTACGAGAGGTTGGGGGGGAGCATCTGTCGCCAGCCATTGGCCAATTTGGCCAAAACCACGACATCCACCAAGGTATGGATGACATAATGGGGCATTAAAAAGAGATATTTGGGCCAGAGTGCAGGAAGACAGGTGAAAATGGGGAACTGGAACATGGGCTTACAGTAGCTTTGAAGGCTGAGGTTGGCTGGGAAAATAAACTAGTTTGGCCACAGGAGACTGACAGAGATGCCAAGGCAAAAGAAATAAGAATATGTGGTGTGGTGTGGATGGCATGTTTACAGCATCGTATGGTGTTGCCAGCAAAATAGTCTCAAGTAGGGTAATTTTATTTGACTTAATTTTTTTGCTAGTGGACACAAACTTCTGATCCCTGATTCACACAGTAAGAAAACGAATAACAATTAAAAAAATATTTATACAACACCTTCCCTCCTCCCTCCATAGTCTCTATTTTCCATATCTTCACTGTGGGTTACATTCTCTCCAGCAAATTTTTTTAAGGACGTGCTGGGTGGCATAGAGGGGGAGGGGATCTGCATACCATATTTTGCTGCTTATTTTGCATGACATGGTGTTTGGCCACTCTGGGTGTAATGGTTCATTTCTGCTACCCTACACTTAATGGTTTCCTGTCACCCTGTTCTTTTGTGTCGCTACTCTGGTCTAGATTGCCCACCAGCTGTGAGGTCTCCAGTCTGTTCCCTCCCTGGCATGGGTTGCCCACAGGGGTGTCCCTGCTTGGGTATGGTTCGCTGCACAGGTCGTGGTACCTTGCTGGCATCCCTGCTTTGGTGTGGGTCACCCATGGAATGCAGTCCTTCACTGTTGTCCCTGCCTTTGCATAGGTGACCCACAGACACAGTCCTTCAGGGGTGTCTCCACTCTAGCATGTGTCATAATTTGGGACCAGCACGTGGCAGTTCATGGCCTTCTCCCACAAAGGGTACCACTGTAACCCCCTCCTACTTACACTTTGTCACTTCTGACCATTACAAACAGCTGCTGCAAATGGGAAGACTGTCAGAGTGACATGGAGTTTGCTGGCCACCAGACTAAAAGCAGAGAAATGAAAACTGAGATGGGATTAGGATCAGGAAGAAAAAAACTGAAGACTGGGATTGAGTCAATCAGGATGGTAGAATAAGAGAAGAGCATCAGAAAAAATTCAGTGTGGCACCAGTGGGGACAACTGCAAGTGGCTGGGTGAAAAGTCTGCTATGGACAGGAAGAAGGAGGCTGAGGCTGTGGTGGAGAGTTCAAAGGTGTTAAATTAAAAATTGCCAGGAAAGAAGGCATTTTATTTCACCAATACATAGCATGTGTTCCAGCAAAACTGTTAGGTCATTCAAAATTCTGTGGGAGCTCTGCTCCTCCTTTGCCAGCCTCAGGAAATCTCCGTATCAGTCATATTTTCCTTTCATATGTTATAAAGAACATCTGCTTGTTGCCAGACTGGCACACAAGTGCTGTGAATTGTCTGTGTAAATGTAAAAGTATGTACAAAGATGTTTCCCCAGCCTCGCAGGTGAATGAGGCACACTACCCATGAAATATCCCTAGAGCAAACAGGAGGAATCTTCACAGTGTGACTGCCTTCTGTGACCTGGACACAGAGAATAACACCTCCTTCAGCTACTGAGAAAAATTCAGGGGCCATGGGATATTTCAGGCTACATATTTCTTATTTTGCTGAGTTTCTGCTTCCTTTCATCATTTCTCAGCAGCAGCAACAGTAGGAAGAAGAAAAGAAGAAGGAGAAAAAGAAGAAGGAGGAAAAAAAGCCCAACCAACTGTCCGGAGATATTTGTCCATATGTGGTACTCTCTTTTTTTTTCTTTTTTCCACTTAAGTTTATTCCACATTCTTAAAAACAATCGTAAGACTTGGTCTGTTCCTTGTGTTCCTCTGAACCTTCATGAAAACTTCTAATTCAGATACAAAATCTACTTGTTTAATCTCACAGAAGAAAGGTGCATTTTGCTATAATTAAATAAAAGTTTTAAAAAAAGGTCCAAACAAGGATCATCAGATGGTATGCATTACACTACAATCTTTAGGAGTCGCTTTGAAGTAGTGTTCTTTGTAATAAGCCCTGTCACAATATAGTATAGTAACAGCTCCTGAATATTAGTTTTCAAAAGTGTTTTGTATAATATGTTGAAGTAACACATATATATTTGTATGCATTTTTTTGTATAATCTTTATTTATATTCAGTATTGACCAGGGAACCACCATTCACATCGAGAACTGACTGTATAGAGCAAGCCTAAAATCTGGATAAAAGCATTGCTGAGTTCAGGCCACACAGACATATTCTGAAATTTATTTTTAAGTGGTTTCCAGAGTACAGGATCCTAGCAGAGTTCAGAACTAAGTTCTGAACTAAGTTCAGAAAGAATCAGAGAGTAGATTTCTTTTTCATTAAATAAGAAGTTATTGATGCATTTAACTACTCTCTGATTAATAACACATAAAAAAAATGCAATAAAAGTTTTTCAGAGAGATATTATGGCTTTTGTGTTGGCAAACAGTAAACAAGAGTGCAGGAGATTCCCTTCTGGGCTTGTATATATCTTGCCATCCCCATTACTTGTTTCTGACAACTAACACCCACTTCTCATGCAAAACTTGACTTGAACTTTTTGCTTCAAGGAAAATCTTACTTTTCTAGTACTGTGTTGTAATTCTATTTGTCATTCTTGTCATATTGCTTAAATATCACTCTGGAGAAAATAGTATAATAATTAGCAATGATTTGTTCAGAATGTTTACTCTGTGTCTACTCCTTCAGAGCAGCAGTCCTCTAACTTTTTTATTGGGTGATTACACTCCTTGCTTCCTCTTTTTTGCCTCTTCACCACAGAGATTTTTCTGTGTGCACATATTCCTAGACACACGTATATGCATCCACAGTTGCTTTTCTGGTCTGGTGCAAGCTCTCACGTGTCCATCTTGAGTACCCCACTGAGTGTAAAAAACCGCCATCCCAGTAAAAGAGTTTTAGCTCTCAGGAGTCAGCTTGCTTTGTCTAGTCTACTCAGGGTAATGCAGGGATTTTCTGCACTGTCTGATACTTAAATAATCCTAGTCCTGTTATCTTTCTAAAATCCTCAAATTCTAGAGTTCACTGTTAAACACTCTCTTCTCTTTTACTTAAGAATCTCTTTTCTAGCAGTAAGTTTATTCTGTAAAATATTTTAAAATATCTTACTCTGAACAGGAACTACCTATTGTGGTGGCTGACTTTAACAAAGTTAAAGATTCTGATTTAAGAAATGAATTTTAAAGGACGATGTATCCTGAGAAGAGCTGTTCACCCTTTAAGAACAGAGAAAATATAACATGATAAAACTGGGTATAGTTGCATTTTGTTACAGACAAAAATAGCAGTAGATAATTTACTCATTGAAGATATTTAGAATAATTATGCTGAAATTCTAGATGTGCCTGTATTAAATCCAGATGATTTAAAACCCAACAAAATACTTCAAACACTGAAGAGAAAAAAGAAAAAAAATTAAATTTCTCCATCCAAGGTTTTATAGGTCATTTTTTATTATTATATGAATTAGATGTGAAGTAGGACTATTACACCCTATAATACAGGGTATTCCCAATGAGGTTGAGCTTTTATATTTCACTTTCAGATACAACTAGTAAATACTTGATTTTTTATTACAGATTTCAGAAAATGTTTTGAGGCTGTAAACTTGTAGAGATATAGATTGGAGACAAATTCAATCACATCTTTGTCATTTCAAAGTTGTGTACCACAAACATCCTAGCAAAGAATTTCAGTGAAGGAAAGTTGCTGGATACTCATATATCAGAGTTTCAAAAGTGGACCAAAATGAAGGCTTACTAGCATTTTAAGGATTAAAAACATATTTTGTAGAATACGAAATAATAAACAGCTGTAACAGAAAGCAACACAATATAATTCAAGACAATAGCCATGTCAAATGAAAGATTCTGCTTATCAATATGAGTGAATATATTTTGTTGTATTTTCAAATCACACGTTTCTTGCATTTTCTGTGGCATGGTACCACATATAAGAATTCTATTCTTAATTTTTATTTTTCCATTTCATGGACCCAATTCTGAAGTTGAATAGTTGATATTAATAGCTGACTGGAGTTTCTTCTTCACACACACCCTCCCCCATCTAAATACAGCGCTCTTGTCCTTCATTTTTCAAATCTGTTTTTGATGCTCACTTCTTTCTTTACTTTTTTTCAAGAATATACATGGAAAGTTTCATGGAAAACCCTGTAATATCATATTATACATGATACTTTGTACATTGTAAATGTCTTACTCAGAGTGAAAACCAAGCAAATACTGCTTATTTCAGTGTGGCTTTTTTTTTTACTGTGCTAAGAACACTTAGTTACACCTTTCTTTATAATCCCTCAATACTGTTCTGTTTATAATAATTTCTCTTATACACTAGGATCTCTTTTTAGGGCTTCACATGATTGGAAACAGGGACTTGACTTCTGTAAGGTACTAAGAGCTTTAGATACCTGCACTGTTTCTTCAGGCCATTTTAGATGTTTTCCTTCATTTTTATACTGCAAGAATTTCTGTAGGAATTTCTTCACTGCATATTATTTCTGTTCTTCACTGAACCATTGCAGTTTGATAACATACTCTGGCTTTTTCAGTTTCTTGGCTTGTTCTTCTAATAAACTTCTGCTTTAAGAAACTTGTTTGACTCAAACAGGTTGAGAGCTCGCGATGCCCTGAGTTTTCTTGCCAAACTACTCCAGAAGTTGGAGCCTGTTAGCTCCTGGATTCTGAGGTTTCTCTACGTGTTCCACTGAAGTCACAAGATATTGAAGCCATCGATGTTGGTGCATTAGCTGTTACGACCTTCCTGTGGAACCAAGATGAGCTAGCACTGCTGCAGTGACTGTAATCCTTCAGCATAAGACTGGTTGAGTCCATTACACAGAAAGGACTTCACTAATATCCTGCAACATCTACTTATAGCAGATTTTATGTAGAAATGTTGATGCAGCATTGAAAAAAACTCAAATATAACCATATCAATGCAAAGCAAAATATTAGGCTGGTATGGAACCATAAGAAAAAGCTAAAGTATTAGTATTCCACAAAAGTCTTCAAGTTATTAAATGTGGAGTGTTTGTTTTTAGTATGTCCATAAAGTTCACCAGAAAACCATAACATCAGTGTGCCCTTGACACTTTGTGTCCAAAAAGTATTGCTTAGATGCCAAAAAATTTGAATTGTTTGGCTGAGGTATTATGGAGCTCTCTCAGATCATAAAATGGGGTATAATCTCATTCTTTCAGCTGTACAGGAATATCACAGTAATGAAAGACTGTCATTCTTTCAACTGCTATCTATACAGATATTTCTAGCATTAAAATTGGAAAGCAACGCATTTTTTCAGTTTAATAGTAGAGACAGAAACTCTGGAGAGAGGAAAGAGAATAATAATTTGTTTGAGCTGAAATGAAACAAGTCTTTTGATGAAACCAAAAGAGATTATCTTCTCAAAATTTGTCCTTCTTTCTCCTTTTCTAGATTAAAATTGTTCATCAAATTCAACCTGATTTTGTAGATAGTTTTATTTCCTCTGGATCTGTCTTTAAGTTAATTTCTCATATGCAAAAGAAAAGAAAGAAAAGAAGAAGAAAAAAACCCACACACAATACAACACAAGAGATGAACTACAACTGACAGCAGGATCTTAGGCTTTTTACTGCCTGAAGTCAAAATTCAAGGCATACAGCATTCTTCTGTGTAGTAGATTATTGTGCACAGCCATCAGTGCATTGCAGCACAGCTGCAAATGAGTTTTTTGTGAGGACAGCTGAGAGGATGACAAAGAGGTTACTCTGCTGTCTCAGAGAATCAAAATTTGGTTGATTTTTTGAAAATGAATTTTCCTTAAATAAGATTGCTGCCATTCCTAGAGCTTCCAGGCAAATAATGAATCCTTCCATTCTACTAATCCAAATATTATATTTTGGCTGAAGGAACATAATTAACCTTGGGTCATAATCAGTTGTTGACATTAGTAAGCTTTACAACCATTTCTTATTCAAATAATTTTTCATGCTACTAATAGAAAACATCATAATGTGACATCAGCATAAAACCTTTCATACAGAGGGAGCTATTCCATAAGCTTTTGATTCTGTATACCTTTACCACACCTGATGACCAAAGTTTTTATAAACAGACAATAGTTAACACCCTTTTTGTAACTCTTGAAATGATTTAGGCTTCGGTACATTCAAAGATCTTGGCAATTGCTTTGTTCCGTCAAAGTGTTTCAAGATCCAGGTTTGGTTTCTAGCTTCAGTATACCTTTTCTTTAAAACATCACACAGTTCACAAGCCAAAACCAGTTATCTAAGGCACAAGATAATTTGCATATGAGTCATAATGATTGCACATATATGCACAGATAGTTAACAGGTGAGTTAATATGCATGCTTGTATGGCAAAGCTGGTGTAAACTCATGGAGCTCCACTGGCATATATGTACTCATCACAACACTAGTATGCTTAAATTTGATGTGCGCATATGCATATGTGGAGAGAGAGAAATTTGAAATGCTTAAATATGATTCTTTATTATAAGTTCAGAAGCTGAGTAGTTGGCTGGACATTTTTCTCCCTTCCCTCCTCCTCTTCATGCTGTATTGGAACATAGAAGTGAAAACTCAGATTTAGTGTTTACTCTCAGGGTGAGTTACTTAGATTCTAGCAGGGAGTAAGCTGTATGTTATGGTACCTTCTGGCTCCTGGGCTTAGCTCAGATTGATTTTTGTAAACCATTTCTGTTGGATGATGTTACAGTGCTCAGTGTTCACTATGACAATACTTTGTGTTAATCATTACAGTTAAACAGTGCTTTATCCAAACACAGCATGTGTTCCCTTCATTGATAATCAGGATGTTTATATCATATCATAATTGATAATAAAGGACAGTTTTCTTTCACTGTGGGAGAGAGAAGATAAAAGAGTAATATTATTTTTCTCAGAGTCAGGCACAGTCAAAAGAAGACGATATTTTAACCTGTGGAAATTTCATAGGTCATAAGTATGCATAGATATACATCCAAAGCCTAGCTATTCTAAAATGGGCCTTTATTCCTTCTGTTGTAAAATTCTTTAGACAGGCAAAAAGTCATATTTCATGACCATACAAAGACATCAGAAATATTAAAGAACTGAGAAAAAGACTCTGCCATTTGAACTGTATAGAAGAATCTCCTGGACAAAAAATACAAATAAGAAAACAAAAAGTAATGGCTTTGGGCCTCACTAAGACCTTATGCTAACATGGCTGAAATAACTTCCTTTAACTCAACCATACAAGACAGCATAGAAGTAATAATCAATATATGTTATTAGAAGCCAAACCTTTGTTGTTTGTTTTTTTTTTNCTTTTTTGTTTGTTTTTTTTTTTGTTTTTTTGTTTTTTTTTTTTTTTTGTTTTGTTTTTAATTTTTGTCCTTTTCCTTGAACTACAGAAGTCAAAATATATATTTTGATGGAGTTACATCAGGATGGCAGACAGTCACTAGCAGGGTTCTCCAGAGCTCAATTTTAGGGCCAGTGAGTAAAGCCTGTCACAGTTCAAGGAGTGGCTGGACAATGCTCTTAGTCATATGGTTTAGTTTTAGGTAGTCCTGAGAGGAGCAGGGAGTTTAACTTGATGATCCTTATGGGTCCCTTCCAACTTGAGATATTGTATGATTAAAAACGGGATAGATAGTACCTGAACTCACCTATACTCCTGAGGAATTTTATCTGCAGATGCATTTGAAATGCTGACTAAATTCCTTTATTTAAAGAATTCTTATAAAACATCATGTCCTGCAACCAGGGAAAGGTTCAAACTGAATAACTGATGAACACAATTTAGATGAGATATAGGTAAAAGGTTACTATTCAGATACTTATCATCAAACAAAAAATTCAACATCTGCACATTTCAGTTAACTACGCCAAATTTTCATTTGTTTGCATTAAACAGAGCTAGATTATACCTTATGCATAATAGATTACATAATGTAATTGCACTAGCAGTTTTTATATTAGAAGTTATTGTGCTAGAATAATCAAATATTCATTGTAGAAAAATGTCAAGAATACTGTGTTATTTTCCAAATATATTTAATTAATTAGAGTTGTACATTAGACACATCACAGAGTGAAATTAGAAAGGAAAGCAATATGCAAATATTTAATTCTTTTCTTAGCCACCAATATTAATTACAAACTTATTTCTCTTAACTCAATTTTATACATTTAAGATACTTTGAGCAAAATTATTATTTAATTTCAGAAGGTTCCCTTTCACCTTCTGTGAATTTATTGATTTAAGATGTAGGTATTCTACCTCTTTATCATATAATTAGAAAAGGTATTTCTGCTTCTAATTAAGTTTTCTAGCTGTTTTCTCCAGATTAAGAACATTCTAAGAGTTGTTTCTATATTGTAATTATTGTTTCCAAGCTAAATCTGGCTCATTTTTTTTTAATTTGTTTTTATTTGCTTTACTTGTGGTTAATGATAATTCTGCTGTTTATGAGAAATAGCCTGGGATAAACAGATTTTCACATTTATTAAAGTAGTCTCATTTTGTGGCAAAGTTGCAAACTGCCTATTTCATAACAGGAGTTCAATATGATGGAGGATGAAAGAGGTGAGGCTTTGCCTCAAGGCAAGGAGGTGCATTTCTTTAAATTTTTTAAAATACCCCTACTTACATATGTTTTCCAAGACTTGGTGTTTAACCTGGTGGGCCTGTGCCACGTTTGTTCCACCCTGTCAGAAATCCTAAGTATTATGAAAGTAGGGATGCTTGTGTATCATCCTCAAAGCACAACAGCTCTAACACTTTCCAGCAATGGAAGAGATTAATTAGAGTTTGCATGTGATTACACCTATGTGCCAATGCAGCAGTAGGACCAAAGTCCAGAGAGCTTCTGCCACCCATATTTTCCATACTTTATATAGGCAGTCATAGCTTTGTCACACTTTATCTTTTGGCTAGCATTTCCTTGTGTGTTTCCACTTTCCTTTTGTATAAAATATTTTTAAAAGAAATCACAATCTTACTCTTTTTCTTTAAGATGCTGGAGGTATTCTGGTTAGATTTAGCTAACGAATAAAGCACTAACTTCTACATCATAGAATCATAGAATATTTTAGGCTGCAAGGGGCCTTTACAGGTCACGTAGTCTAACCCTGCTGCAATGAACAGGGACATCTTCAACCAGATCTAGTTGCTCAGAGCCCCGTCCAACCTGACCTTGAATGTTTCCAGGGATGGGGCATCTACCGCCTCTCTGGGCAATCTGTTCCAGTGTTTCACCAATCTCAGTGTAAAAAGTTTGTGCCTTATATCTACTCTGAATCTACCCTCTTTTAGTTTAAATCCATTACCCCACATCTTATTGCTACAGGCCCTACTAAAAAGCCTGCCCCAATCTTTCTTATACACCACCTATACACATTGAAAGGCTGCAATAAGCTGTCCCCAGAGCTTTTTCTTCTCCAGGCTTAACAATCCCAACTCTCTCAGCCTGTCCTCACAGGAGAGGTGCTCCAGCCCTCTCATCGTTTTGGCCCTCCTCTGGACCTGCTCCAACAGGTCCATATCTTTCCTGTGCTGGGGACTCCAGAGCTGGATGCAGTACTCAACACATAGCAATTTAGATACGTGTTAGAAAAATAGATCTAGCAAATTAATATGCATTTTCGTTCATTTCTCTGTATAGCTAAAAATCTGAAAAAGTGGCAAGGAAAGAAGAGTCTGCAGTGTTAATGTCCCTTTGTTCATGTGTACAGAAGAGATTTAGTATTAAAGCCAAATAATACACTTGTACTTTCACTACCAAATTAATATTCTTATTGTAAATTAATAATTTCCTGTAGTGTTTGTGTATACACACAACATTCATGTTTATATAGAGCAACACTGTTTGTGTTTGTTTAGTATTCTAGTCCACCAATTAATAATTTATTGAAATTGAATTATTCTTTATAGGGATAATCTTTGCATGGAAAAATAAAATCCCCTTAACCAATTTAACTTCATTCTGCCTTTGGGGAATGAACAGCAAGATGATGCCAACACCTACATGTCAGTGCACAGATGCATGAAGGTTGTCAGGGTTGAGTTCTGTTACTCAGGAAAACATATCTTGTTCAAACTGCATTAAGCTGATCATGGAAGGAAAATCTTGAGTACAAATTGCTGTCCCAGCAAATGCAGTCTTTTTATGGGGCAGCTGCATTCCTAGATCTTACATGTCCTATAGGTTAAATCACAAGTAATCCCTGGAGGTACTGAAGAAGCTCACAAAATCTGTCATCAGTTTTTCATCTCATATATCCTAATTCATCTTACATATTGACATGAATAAAAAGGAAGAAGTGTGAATTTTGTTTCACAGTTAAAATACATAAATGGACTCTTCAACTATTGCATAATATTGATGCAATCACTTAGACCCAAATCTCTGCTCACCTGTATTTTTCCTACCTTTAGTATAAAAATTTCCTTCAGTTTGAAGGGCTTTAAGTCTCTTTTTCTCTGGAAGGATAAAGATATACTCTTGAGTCTTCCTCTCAGCCAGTGACTAAATAACAGTACTTGATGTATTAGATCACACCTCTACCCCCAAACTCCTCTGCTGATCATATCAGGGTTTTATGATTTCAAATTTCTCAGCTTTTTAAGGCATTTCTGCCTTCAGTGCTAAAAAGAATGTCCTTCTTAAATTGGTAAGACGTGAGAGGTCTGACGTGAGAGGGGACAATCCTATATATCATTTCTATCAATTAATAACTTTAAATAATTTGAATTTGTTTCCTCAGTAAGCACTCATTCCTTTTAAAAATCAGATGTTCTGGAAATGTAATTAAGATAGTATTTTTTCCATTCAATAAGAAGTACTACTATTAAAGAGAAACATCAGTTTTCAAGCAATGCAGCAATCTGGAACCTGCATCTTAATTGAACACAAGCTTTTCTATTGTTCTTGCTTAGTCAGTTTTACAACTCTAGCTTTGATGTACATCTTTCACAATAAGACTAAAGGAACAATTTAAAAGAAAAGCTGTATATGGCAGAGTATAGTGGAATCTAAAAAGAAAAAAAAAAAAAGAGATAGCTTACATAATAGGAAAAGCACTGAAGGTGACAGAAAAGACTACATAAAAAGTATTGGTTCTTGTGGGGTAAAAATGCCACATCTAAGTATATACAAAGTATATGTTTTTTTTTTCCTAGGATAAAAAGGAAGCCAGCTATACTGTAGCTTCACCTACTATATGCTCAAATATTCAGTGAGAACATAAACCTGTCATAAGTTTATACTACTACAAATTGGAGTGGAAAGCCCAATCGAATGCTTGACATCTGTCTTACAATAGCTCAGTGAAGTTTTATCAAAATACAGTATATCATTGCAAAGCTGTAACTACTGTCTGGGGTTTTTCTTTCTGTTCTCTGTCATTTCCATGCTACATCAATATCTTAATTTATTTTGCAGCAATACTTCCACTTCTCCTTGAAAAGTTTCACTGTTAACTTTTGCTTATTCCTTTCTATAGAAATATAGAGAACAGTCATTTCCTTATGTGGAACTAAATGAAAAGCAGAGAGGCAGCTTACTTCTTATGTCCTTCTTTCTGAAAATTAATGTGATTTTTTTTTTTTACTTCCCTGAGCCTCTGTCATGGTTTCAACCCGGCCAGTAACTAAGCACCACATGTAGCTGCTTGCTCACTTCCCCCACAGTGGGATGGGGGAGAGAATCAGAAGGGAAAAAGTGAGAAAACTTGTGGGTTGAGATAAAACCAGTTTAATAGGTAAAGCAAAAGCCATGCAAAGCAAAAATAGGAATTCATTCACTACTTCCTATCAACAGGCAGGTGCTCAGCAATCTCCAGGAAAGTAGGACTCCATCACATGTAATGGTTACTTGGGAAGACAAATGCCACCACTCCAAATGTTCCCCACCTCCTTTTTCTTCCCCCGGCTTTATACTGCTGAGCATGAACATCACATGGCATAGAATATTCCTTCGGTCAGTTGACATCAGCTATCACAGCTGTGTCCCCTCCCAACTTCTTGTGCACCCCAACCTACTCACTGGTGGGGCGGAGTGAGAGGCAGAAAAGGCCTTGACACTGTGTAAGCACTGCTCAATGATTGCTGAAACATCTCTGTCTTATCAACATTGTTTCTAGCATAAATCAAAAACATAACCCCATGATAAGTACTGTGAAGAAAATTAACTATATTCCAGCCAAAAACCAGCACAGCCTCTCAGATCCCAGGAGCCTCTGCTGCTTCTCACCAAACTCTTTTGCCTCCTGAGCACTACATCTTCAGGTCATGACCTGGCATCAAGCTGTGTTTCAGTCTCAGAGCAAGAAATGCCCTGTCCCAACACCAAACTGGTATTAGGTTGGCAATATTTCTCTGTCTGCATATTAATATTTTCAAAGTTGTCTAGCCACAGGAAAAATGCTTCCTTTGATACTTCCTTGTTTCTTCAAATCTCGTATATGTACCTTCTCTGCAAAACATGGTTTGTGAATATCATAGAATCTTCATGGTTGGAAAGGACCTTTGAGATCATCAAGTCCAATCATAGATCATCGAGTCCAAACATATGCTCTTGCTTCTAATTGCTTCCAAAGATGCTTTTCTGAGAAGCCTACTTATTCTAATCCTGATGAATTTATTTAATTTTTCGGGGAGAATATTTGGAATATTGACTGAAGGCGTCTCCGTTTGTGTGGAAGCATATGAACAGAAAAGGGATTTTTCTCTATTTCTTATAGCATAAAACTTCTTTACAGTAAAATATTTCACAGTTAATTGTGTTCAGTTAAGTAAAGCTACTGAAAAGAGAATTGTAAAGTTTTAAAGAAACCCAAAGAAAATAGTTTTATTACTAGTTATTAAATGTAAAAGTATGGACATGAATCTCTCCTACTGATAACCAGTTGTAGAAAGGAGTAGAGAATCCCAGGTTAATAATTCCTTTATATTCCACTTGTTTCTTAACCATCTCCTATCACTTGGACACCGTTGAAGATTGATGAATAGGGTCAGTGGAAATCTGATTGGACGCTGCAGAGTAGTTCTGATTTGTCTCCTATGTGGGAATCTCTAGTTCAAAAAGCAAGAATAGACAAAATTAAAATTAATCCTATGATAAGGAATTAAATGTTCCTCTTTATTTCAGACTCTGCCTCAGAGATCCTGAGAGAGAGACAGAGTCCCGCACCATATCCCTGAATAGAAGTATTCAACTGTACAGGAAATAACTATATTATATTACTGTAGACCTGTTAACAGGTACAAAAGGTAAATACCTTTTTCACTTTGGCTTTATACATTACAGTAACTGATTCAAGTTAAGCAGGTACCATCGCAGACACAATTGGCTACAAATGGATAAGATGAATGAATGGATCTAAAGGAAGAGGTAGCAAGGTTAAGAAGCATAAGAGACAGTGAAAATGAAATATATTGGTGGAGCCATACCCTGAGG
>VXBH01003952.1:550297-592157 GCA_013400035.1 Rynchops niger | reverse complement strand
AAAAAAAAAAAAAGTTTATTTTGACTACCTTGCTTTGGCAGTAAGGAAACCTCGAGCGAGCGAGATATGGCTGAAAGGTGTTTGATAGATTACTGCAGAGCAGCTGACAAAAAAGGAAGAGACTGTTGCATCTTTCGTATTCAGACAAGGAAGCTTTCATTTGCAGCCGGGTTCACAGATGTGGCATTGTCAAATTGCAGGAAAATGCCTGGCAGACTCTATCATTGGCTATACTTAGGGAGGGAAAAAAAAATTCAGAACACACTATTTATAGAAGCCACACAAATAAGCACAGAGTTCTTATCAGCCAAAGATAACATTAGTCGTGATTTATCAAAGTAATCTTTATTTTAGGGAAAATGGATAATAGGGTGTAATTTAATCCTTTGTGAGTGTAATGTATATTTCAAAGGGTTCTTTTTTGTCAATAAAACCATTTGTTGTACTTGTTAAACTAATTAGTCCTGTTGCTGTTGCTTAGGACAGGATAAAAGATGCCCGTTAATGAAAAGGGGGAGGAGAAGACGGGTTCGAAAGTTTGTGAAGTATTTTGTACACCTCGCGAGCCAGTTTTCTGATCAAAACAGGTTTCACCTCTTCCACCGCGAGCCTGCGTAACTCAGTTTGTGCAGGAGTTTGTGCAGACGGCACATTTTCTTTTTTTCCCATTCCAAAATGGATTACCCCAAAAATACAGCTCATCTCTGGGCGGTTCAACTGCAACAGGCATCGGGGGCTGCTGCGATGTCCCTCCCTGGGTACTGATGCTGGTGTGAGCCACGGTGCCTGTCGGCCCCCGATGCCAAGCGCCGATGGGAAGGGTGACAGGGAAGGTGACATTCCTGGCCGCTTCTCCCTGCCCTTTGCATTTTTTCCACCGTGTGCAAACGCATTCCAGGAGTCACAGAGAAAGTGAAAAAGGGAAGAAAACAGAGTTTCCCTGGGCACATCCTGCACCGCCGGTCCCTGGCCGGCCCTGAGCCTTTGTCTGGGTGAGGGCAGGTTTGGCAGGGGCAGGGCCTGGGGCTGAACTTCTGCCTGGTCTTGGCTCCACAAGAGGTCCCTGGCAGCTGTGCCAGGCTGCAGAGGCAGGACATGAGCTCATCCTCTGGATCTGCCGTTGACCTTGAAAGATCAAAGTCAGAAGTGGGCAAGAGTCAGAAGAGGACGCATATTTTATTCATATTTTATGACAACTTTTTTTCCTTAGTGTTTTTGGTGTCCTTGTTTGTAGCCTAGCAGCCTCATGAACTTTTAATAGGAATTTATGAATGATTTTCAGAAGATGACTCTTAAAAGACTGTCTAAACTCTTAAAGGTCCTTCTCCCTTAGAAATAGCTCAGAAAATGTCCCTCAGAAGGGCCAAGTTATGGAGAAACCCTTAAAGAAAGGTCTTGTCCCTACTGTCTGTATCAGTTCTGCATGGTCATCCCAGTTCCGTGGTTCTCTTTGTACCCTCTGTTGTACAAACTGTCCAAATACAACATTTCTAATCCTGAATTATTGCCTCCAGAAGTTTCACAGGTTCTTGAATCTCCTGAATACACAAGTGAAGAGAAGCCTGGGTCATGCTTCCAGCTCCCGTGGACACACTGGAGAGATCATGGAGCAGATCTGCCTTCTCCAGCCCTTCCCCACCTTGTTCTGAGGACACCTGCATACTTCAGCAGGAGACTTGTCCCTGTTCAAGAAGGACGGTGCTTCTGCTGCCTCTGTTACCACTGTCCTGAGCACAGGTGGTGGGCTCACAGCTTGGAGTAGGGATGACTGGCTCCTTCTTGGCTGAAAAGAAACAGGCAAATTACCAGCCAAGCTACTTGGTTCGTGTAGATAAAACATAGCCTTCACTTCAGCAAACACTAAGAAAATTGGATGGCATGGCCAACCATTCTGCCCAGAATGGCGGCCCAGCTGCTCCATACCTAATTATTATGGGGATCCCTCTGAGGATCCATCCCCACTTGCAGCTCAGAAAGAAACCTGTGCCTTGGATCTGGCACTCCAGTCCACAACAGCAGAATGGGCTGCGAGTCTTCTTACAGCCGCCCCGCTAACGCTGCGAGGAGGAGCCGATGTGTCCCAGGGACTTCCAGGACAGTGACCCAAGCAAATTCCAGGAGAAGATCAGCTTGCCAGCACTTTGACTTGGAAAGGGCTCTGAATCGGAGTATGTCATGGCAATGTTGTCCTCTCTTTGATTTCAGTAACAACTTGTATTTGAAGGCATACTTGCACTGATTGGTTTGTTTATAAAATACACAGATTCCTTCGGATCCCCTTCCCCAGGCCCTTTTGGCAGCGCACAGGAATATCACAGCAGTGAGAGAAATGCGTCAGCTATCTACTTAAATGGAATCAGTTAAGAGAGTCCTTCGGTTTTGTTTCTTTTTATACCCAGAATGACAAAAGGACTGAAAACTGCTTCACGAACAGCGTATGAACTAGTCTGCCCTATGAGAAATGCTACCAGATAGTCCTTGTTCTTCTAATGAGAAGAGATGTCAGGTGATTTTCAAACCACCTGCTTTGGGTTATGCAGCCCAGGTATGGCAACACCTGAATATAAAGCTGTGGTTCAGAGGATAATTCGGAACACTGAATTACACCGAATACAGAGTGGATCCTGGCATCTTGTCAAGTCCACAGAGAGATCTGGGTGGCTCCTGGAGGCCTCTGAAGGGTGATGTTGTGGGTCCTCAAAATGGCGACACTGCTTTTCGAGTGCCAATATCATGTCAGGGCCACTGTGGTCGCACGACGAGAAACTCTGTACAAGGTACAAGCTCCTGCTGCCAGTCCGAATTCCGTTCAAGAAAAATCACAAGGGTTTGGAGGGGTTATTTTGACGTTGCGGATTTTGTACTGGATCATGCCTCCAGAGGTACACCACGCTCATGAGACTCCACCTGGAGTACTAAGTCCAGCTCTGGAGCCCCCAACACAAGAAGGACATGGATCTGTTGGAACGGGTCCAGAGAAGGGCCAGAAAGATGATCAGAGGGCTGGAGCACCTCTCCTGTGAGGACAGGCTGAGAGTGTTGGGGTTCTTCAGCCTGGAGAAGAGAAGTCTCTGGGGAGACCTTCTAGCCCCTTCCAGTACCGGAAAGGAGCCTACAGGAGAGATGGGGAGGGACTCTTTATCAGGGAGTGGAGCGATAGGACAAGGGGTAACGGTTTTAAACTGATAGAGGGAAGATTTAGATGAGATATTAGGAAGAAATTCTTTACTGTGAGAGTGGTGAGACACTGGAACAGGTTGCCCTGAGAAGCTGTGGATGCCCCATCCCTGGAGGTGTTCAAGGCCAGGCTGGATGGGGCTTTGAGCAGCCTGATCTAGTGGGAGGTGATCTTTAATGTCCCTTCCAATCTGAACCATTCTATGACTCTTACAGGACCATATGTCTTTTCCTCACACAGACACAAAGCTTTTTGAAAAAGGACCTGTACTGAGCATTTCCCACATCTTTATAAAGCATAGTATTCCCAAGGTTTTCTGGTGTGGCCCAGAAGGTCGTATTGAGTACTAAACTGAGACCACAGAGCAGGAGCGGCAAAGCCGAGCTGGCTGGAGGCAAGACCGCGGTGGGCCCGGCGAGAGCAGCGAGTGCCCGGCCGCCCGGTCAGGGAGGTCAAGGTGGTTGCAGCAGGTCGCTGCCATGGTGTTTTCCCTGATTCCCCTTTTCCTTACAAAGGTCACATGCTGCTGAAGCAAGGGGCTACAAACAAGATGGCGGTCGCCGCTTCCAGCCTGCCCGATTGCCAAGGCAGAGCACGGGGAGGGAGGCCATCGCCGCACATGGAAGCGCAGAATCTGCCCCCATAATCCCTACTGGGCAGAGGAAAACAGCAACCTCACTTTTTGGCTTTCATTTTTATTTAAGCGCTGAATGATGGGGGTTTTATTTCAGGGAATTGATACGGACTGAGAAAATCGCAGAAAGGTGAGACACGGTATTTATTGCCGTTATATTTCCCTGTCCCGCAGAACCCCCGTTGTCTTTTGTAAACAGGTGAGGAGATGTGTGTGGTTGTGAACATGTTCTTCCTTTTTCTTCTTGGAAATCCGTTCTCAATTAGTCCGGAACATTGGATAAACTGGTGCTAATGAAATAAAAGGGTTTATTAGGTTACACAACGGTATGCAGTGGCTTAGGGGACAAAGTAAAATATTTACTCAGGCTAACTTTAGAAGAGAAAACAGTCAGGGAGATCACAGGTAAAGCAGCTGAAAATCAAAACGCCATCTATCAATCAGGCAGATTTGTAAGTTAAGTAGGGGGATAAAGAATACAGCAAGGGTGTTACGTGGGGGATACGAGGGCGGAGAGCACCTCATTCTTTTCTGACTCTCCATTGCAGGTCTTCGCAGCTACCACTTTCCCTCCCTCCAACCACCCGCTACATGGCTGAACTCTGGCACCAACTCTGCAGAGCTCTTCAGCGTATGGTCAGGACTGAGTGACTTCATGGGAAAGTAAACATGTACTTAATTTTAAGTCCAACAGGTGCCTGAGACCCAAAGACAGCTCTTGTTGAGGGCATGGCTCCCAGCGATGTCAGCACTACAGGACTGGGTGCTCTGAGCAAGGTTTTCCTGATCAGGTAGAGAAAACTGCTTGAGAAGAGATTAACTGTGTTGTAAAAGTGTTTATCTCTCCCCTTAGGCAGTACAGTGGGGACCAGTTTGGAGACAGCCATTTGCACCGGGTCGGTCTGAGCCCTAAACCCTGAAGGTCCCGCTTCGCTCTCCCAGTTACGTAAGGAATAGGCAGAAGAATCACAGAAAAGCAAACTGAGAGAGCTTGGTTCCACATGGAACCACCTGGAAACTGAGTTTGCTTGGGTTGGCGTAGCTTTAAGTAACTAAAAATGGTGTAAAATACCCTTAAATCACAAAAAGAGAAATAAAATAATTCAATGGGTGCTTAGCCAGACGGATACATATACACACTTCTGTTTTTGTTTTCCTGGGCAGAAAGTGTAGGTTGTGACCTCTCCAAGATGTTTTCGAGCACCATCTTCCTTGGCACGTCCGGGGTGTCACGAGCTCTGCAAGCCCCAGCCACAGAGCCCTACTTCGGACCCACGCTCCTCCATCAACCAGCGCCCTGGGAGAAGCTCAGGGGTTTACGCTGACGGCAGCCGCAGCAACCTGAGTACGTACAGCAAAAAATGAGGCTGAGGCACTCTAATTGCCACTGTCACCTCCACATGAAGAGCTTGACAGCCAGAGCAAATCCCAAAGTCCTGGACTGAGATTGCTTGACGTGGATTTAGTAGGTATCATTTCTCCCATCCCCTGAAGTCATGTTTTCTCACAAAGGTAAGTACACGGTGCTGGGAAATGGCAACGGACCAGCACCAGCGTTTCTGAGATTGATTTTACTGATTTTCTGGATGCAGAAATGCAGTGGGTTTAAAATGTGTTTTTTGGGTCCTAAGGCATGGGAACAGAAGTTTTTTAGCTTCCCAACTATACTTACCCTGGATGCATTTTCTCGAGTCATGATGTTCTCGGTCTAGAAAAGTTGCAAAAAGTGTTGTCTAAGTGGAAACCAGAGTCACCGCAGAGCTCTGGTACAGGTGACTCTGACTTGGGTGGGACGGCAGAGCGTGAAGGGTGGGAGTGCTTGAGTTTTTTAATAGCTTATTTCTTTGGTAAGTTCCCGATGCTGTAGAAACTTAGGCACGCATTTCAGCGTGTGAGTAATCCTATCGCACGTATACATTTCAAATTAAGCAGGTGATTTAAAAGGAAGGAGGCATCTGCATGGGCATGTTCTGGTGAGCTCCACTAGGCAGGGATGTGTAAGGCTGCATTGGAGTGCTTTCTGTCTGCAACTGAAGATGGAGAAATAACGTGCTTCTGGTCAAGGCCCGAATCTCACAAATGTGCTTACAAGAAAATTCCCAGTCCAGCTTTGTCCCTGGAGAAGGCCACTGACAGATCGAGTTTCTAACAAAAGAAAGAAATAATTCTTTCTGCATTTAGGTGTGGTAAAAATATGAGCAAAATTTTATACATGTATATTGGCCAGTATTTACACTTTTAAAGAATCTCTCATTAACCTCAGTTAAAACTAATCTATTAATTGGATTATTTTTTAATCCCCTCTTGAAAGGAAAAAGAAGCAAATTTCATAATGAACTGTGTTAATTTGGATGTTGATGCTGCTCCGTGTTAAACAAAGGAGCACAGAACATGGAAATCCTCAGTTATGCTTCTTTTCCATATAGCTATTTTGCAAAACATACTTTTTAATGGTCCATATATTTAAAGCATAATCTTCACTACATGTCCTGATTTCTCCTAAGCAAATGGAAATGCATAGAGTGCTATGAATTTAGATACAGATTTTTTATATGATGCTCATTCTTTTTAGTTTTAAGACATAATATATAGAACATTTGCAACTTCGTGTGGACTTTCCTATATACACATTTTTATTTAATAGTCAGGCTGTTAATTATGTCACTAGTAACTGATTCCTTGTGCAAAGTCTTAACTGCAGCAATGATTAAAAGCAGGTTTTGGTCCAAAAACGTGAAAGGGAAAAAACGGAGGAGAAACCAACATGAGCAATGTATACTTTGCATATTACAAAGCAGGAGTTAGCTTGTATACTTTAATCAGAAGGTCAAAAGCAAATTAGTTTGGCAGTTTATATTATATTTCCTGGAGATCCTGGCGTCCTGAGAACAGGAAACCCTCAAATCACAAGTCAGTAAAGAAGAGATTCAGTGGGATCGGAGGAAGCATGAGGGACGGGAGCAAAGAAAGATGTATGGTCTGCAGAAAGACGTGACGTGGAAAATGCTCACCGGAGGCAGAGATTACTCGAGGCAGAAGTTAAGATACAAGTGGCACAGAAAATACGACAGGAAGCTGCTCCAGACCTTGATGGCAGCGCAAGAAGACAGAGGAAGGGCTGGTAAGCGCAGATAAAGGAGGCAGTTGCAGCCCGGGCGATGGGGAGAGGGACGGTGCCAGGGCTGCAGGGGCCCAGGGTGTTTCTGCAGATAGTAGGAAGCTGTTTCTTCCATGGGTTGTTTTTTTTTCTTTTGGGGGGGGGGGGGGGGGGCAGCGCAGCGGCAAGATCAGAGGCTGCTGAGCAAGTCATTCTGAGGAATGAAACAGAGAGGAGAAATTAATGGGGAGATAGCGATCATTCCTGAGCGAAGGATCATGCCGCACATTAAAAATAGACCCTGCCATGCAAGAATAAAGGCTTTTCAGGCTTCAGGTAATGACATTTCAGACAGGCCCATCTATATCAGAAGTCAGAAACATCAATACACTTTTACAAGGGTGTACATGCCAGGCACAAACAAACGAAAAAGCCCCTTCATTTAGGACACACCGGCGTTACGTCCACCTTTGCATAAACGTCAAAACCACGCAGTTTGTATGATCCTCACCCCTGCTGGAGTACAGCAGGCTGTATGATGAAGTCTGCAGGTGATGGGGATGTATGGGATCTGTGCTTGTCCCCTGTCCCTGTGCAGAAGGTGTGGAGCCAGAAGGTGTGGAGCTTCGGGCGGTGCTTGGGAGGGGCAGGAGGGATGCACGATGCCAGCGGGACCATTGCTGGCAAGTTGGGTGGAGAGAAACCTTATGAAATTCAATAAGGGCCAGTGTAGGGTGCTGCACCTGGGGAGGAATAACCCCATGCACCAGTACAGGTTCGGGGCTGACCTGCTGGAGAGCAGCTCAGCTGAAAGAGACCTGGGAGTCCTGGTGGACAACAGGATGAGCATGAGCCAGCAATGTGCCCTTGTGGACAAAAAGGCCAATGGCATCCTGGGGGGCACCAAGAAGAGTGTGGCCAGCAGGTCGAGGGAGGTCATCCTCCCCCTCTACTCTGCCTTGGTGAGGCAGCACCTGGAGTACTGTGTCCAGTTCTGGGCTCCCCGGCTCAAGAAGGACAGGGAACTGCTGGAGAGGGTGCAGCAGAGAGCTACCAAGATGATTAGGGGACTGGAACACCTCTCTTATGAAGAAAGACTCGGGGATTTGGGTCTCTTCAGTCTGGAAAAAAGACAACTGAGGGGGGACCTTATCAACACTTGTAAATACTTAAAGGGTGGGTGTCAGGAGGATGGGGCCAGGCTCTTTTCAGTGGTGCCCGGGGACAGGACAAGAGGTAATGGGCACAAACTTGAACATAGGAAGTTCCACCTAAACATGAGGAGGAACTTCTTTACTCTGAGGGTGGCAGAGCCCTGGCACAGGCTGCCCAGAGAGGTGGTGGAGTCTCCAACTCTGAAGACATTCAAAACCCTCCTGGATGCGTTCCTGTGCAACCTGCTGTAGGTGACCCTGCTCTGGCAGGGGGTTGGACTAGATGATCTCCAGAGGTCCCTTTCAACCCCCACCATTCTGTGATTTTGTGATTGCTAGTCATTGCAGGGCACTGGCACCCGAAGTTAGTGAGCTCTGTGGGGAGAGAGAGGGACATGAGAGGGGCAAGAGGACCAAATGCCTGAGCCCCAGCGTCCCTGCAGCAGCTGGTTGCTAATGATGCAGAGTGGTTTGCTTGGAGCAGGGGGATAAGCAAAGGAGACTCTTGCAGACACCACGGTGGAAAGGTTTGTGGTTAAATCCCAAAACACAAAGCAGGAAATCTGGGTTTCTTTCCTGGTTGTCACCACCACTGGTGGGGAAGTCACTTAACCTCTGTGCTTCAGTTTCCCCACTCTGGGTGTCGTGAATAGCTCGCCTGGAGTCAAGAATAGCTGCCCGCCCTGGCGGGGTGAGAGAAGGCTGCACATGCGTGTGTGTGAAGAAAGGGCCCCCTCGCTGTGCTTTCCCATCCAAAACCGCAGCACTGAATAAGCAGATATTTTACTACCCTGATGTTGTTGGGCTAATCTGAATCTTTCCGCTCCGTTTGCGCCCTTATCTGGCCGCAGCCTGCAGACGGACGGCAAGGAGGAGGCTCCGCTTAGCCCTCCTCGTGCATCCCCCAGCATCCGCTGGCAGCAGGAGATTAAATCTGCTTATCTGCCCTTCTTACGCTGCCCTGCCAGCAGTGCCGTAGGTGGATGCCAGATCACTGCCCTCATCTCAAATGGCATTTAGCAGAGACTGTGAGATAGTAAGGCGGTAAGGATAGTTGTACACTTAAATGCCAGATCAGATCCTAAAGCCAGAAAAAACCCCACAGCCTAGCACCAAATTATACAGGAGGTAGCTCAGGTCAAAACCCTGCATACGTACCTTTTGTGGACCACAACTCCAGTGGTAAAATCTCCAACAGGGGCATAGCTTTGGCCCTACCTAAACATCCACCTGAGGTGATCGCAGCTTTAAGGCTTTGCTTATTTTTTTGCTGCTGTTCATGTTTATTGAAAGAGATTATTTCTTCACTTTCCACCAGGCCAGATGAAAGCCTTCACTGCGAGCTGTGTCTAATGCGTAAAGAATTGTTTCTTGTACATTAGAGGAAGAGTTGGCTTTCTCCAGCCCCACATACTGCAGGTCCACCCTACAAAGTTGTTGTTAAGCTGGTCATGGGGAGTACAGATTGGCCATGTTACACTGATATTTACCCTCACTTTTCTTGTCCTCAGAAATCCTTAAGATCTTTTACCTGAAGACTGAATATTTGTTCTACATTAAAACATCCTTTTCCTCTTTTCTCGTCTTCTTCTGGCCTTATCTTTTCTATATCAGGACTACCTGATTATCTTTTCTCTTTGGCTCCCTTTTTTCATTGCTGTTGCAGTTTCCGTCTTAAATCTCACTTCCCTTGTAAAGCCTCATTGCCTTTGTGCTCTTTTCCAGGAGCCCCGTCTCCTATCGCAAACTGGAGATCATATCTTTTAGCCTTCTCCCATAGTGGTTGGTTTTAATCCTTAGTCCTAGTCACTTGTGACTAATTAGATTGTTTTCATAAAATCATAGATGTTTGCACTGGGGTTTTACCCTGTGGTAATCTGAATTTAAGTAGCTCTGCTGTTTGTTGTTACTACTTTCAATCAATTTCTTTTTACTGTCAAAAATTAGGTTCTGGGTGAATTTTCCTCCAAGTTCTTTACTTGGCAGATCACTAAGTTATATTCTCTATACCAGGGGATAATCTTTTTTGTTTAACTCT
Source organism: Rynchops niger (assembly GCA_013400035.1). Classification (NCBI taxonomy): domain Eukaryota; kingdom Metazoa; phylum Chordata; class Aves; order Charadriiformes; family Laridae; genus Rynchops; species Rynchops niger. Next base: position 582,056 of record VXBH01003952.1, on the reverse strand, counting down.
TTAATTTTCCTCTAACAGCCATGAATCCTAGGAAAGAAAGTTGTGAATTATTTCCCCTCTCTTTCTGCACCCAGCAGTTGCTCAAACCTTTCTCCCGTTTCCATCTCTTACATCTCCAGCTCCTTGCCCACAGGAGCTGCCTGTGATTTCTTTACTACACTGAGCTGCATCTTTACCAAGGAGTAGACCCTTTTCTTCTCTAAAGCCTCAATATCAAATCTCTAATTACTCTAAGCATCACGTTCTTCCTGTTCTCACTAGGTTGTAGCTTCTCCACTTTTCAGTGCCTATCCCGCTTCTTGTTCACCATTGCTTTTACCTACACACATTTTGAAATATTCGATGCTCTTCTCGGCCTGCTGTATTGTTTGCATCCTCTGTCTTGGTTTGGTTTGGTTTGTTTTTTTGGATACAGACTACATGTCATACTGGTGGAACTAACCATGTTGTAAAACCTTGGTGCACTCACAGAACTTGAGTATTGTGTGCAGCTCTGGTCTCTGCATATGAAGAAGGACATAATGGAATTATGAAAGCTATAGAGAATGGTAATTAAAATGGTGAAGAGAATGGTGCAAACTGCTTATGAAGAGAGACTGAAAAGGCTGGATTGCCTCAATTTGGAGAGGAGAAGGTTGCGGAAGGATACGACAGAGGCTTACAAAACATGAAGCCAATAGTAAGGTGAATGCAGAGGTATTGTTCACCTGATCCTTCAATAGTAGAAGGGTGGGCACTCAGTGAAGCATGAATGAATTTATAATAGATAGTAGCAAGACATTTCTTACATGGCAAATAACAGAAAAAATTGGGAACTTGCCACCAGAGGTTGTGGAGACAGACAGTACCATTGTGGATGCCCCGTCCCTGGAAGTGTTCAAGGCCAGACTGGATGGGGCTTTGAGCAACTTGGTCTAGTGGGAGGTGTCCCGGCCCACGGCAGAGGGGTTGGAACTAGATGATCTTTATGGTCTTTTCTAACCCGAACCATTCTGTGATTCTATGATAAGGTGCAAAAGGACTGGAGAAAAACCTCATTACCAACAGGTCTATAAACAGATCCTAAAGAAAAGAAGCCAGGATGTACCCTCTTAACATCCCTAATCCTACAGCTGCTGTGTGGGGTCACCGCAGGGACAATGGACCCTAGATAGCAGCAAGATTTGTGTATTCTCTGCAGAGCACCAGGACAGATGGACACTGATCTGACCCGGGAAGGCATTTACTGCACTCTTCTGTCTTTCCCATTTATTGCTGGTGATCATTAAACAAGAGGTCTCGCACTATTCAGAGAGGAGAAATAAGAGCAGGAGTATGACCCTTGGGGGCGGATGAATGCTCAGAGATTGGCAGAGTCACTGGGAGTCGGCAAGATTTCAGAGAGCCCAAGTGAGACTGGGACCCCGGGGACCCTCAGCAGCAGAAGGCAGAGGGAAGATCTGATGGTCAGAGACTGGAGCCTCACTCCAGTGGGTGCTGAGACCAAATGCAACTCCTTCCACACCGAGCTATCTTGTTCGATAAAAATTTCAAGACAGGAACAAGTGATTTATAGTTTTGCCCCGTTACAACTCACAGTAAGTTGCAATGATAATAAAAATAATCCAGAAAGGAAATAGATATGATATTCCTAATCAAACTGTTAACAAATAGAATTGCTGTGTGTTAAAGGGAAAATTTGTTGCACAGAAAAGGATAATTTGCGATTGAAGACAATTCCTGCTTTCGCCCAACCTTCCTGTATGGTCAGAGGAGGGCTGCTCACCTCTTTTGATGTCAAATCTCTGCCCACTGAATGCAGACAGTACAAAATTGGGAGGAGTGGCTGATACACCAGCGGGTTGTGTAGCCATCCAGAGGACTGGAGAAGTGGGCTGGCAAGAACTTCATCAAGTTCAAAAAAGAAATGTAAAGTCCTGCACCCGGAGAAAGAAATGCAAAGTCCTGCACCAGTACAAGCTTAGGGCTGACCAGCTGTAAGCAGCTTGGCAAAAAAGGACCTGTGGGTCCTGGTGGACACCAAATTGAACATGAACCATCAGTGTGCCCTAGTGACAAAGAAGGCGGATTGTATCCTGGGCTGCATTAGGAAGATCTTTGCCAGCAGGATGAGGGAGGTGATCCTCCCCTGTGCTCAGCACTGGTGAGACACATCTGGAGTGCTGGGTCCAGATGTGGGCTCTCCAGTTCAGGAGAGACATGGATATACTAGAGTGAGTCCAGGGCAGGAGCACAGAGATGATGAAGGGACTGCAGCAGCTGACATGGGAGGCTGAATCCATGTTGTGACTCTGTTAAATAATATCTGTTTCTGCGAGCAGTTACAGCCAAGGACCATGTCTTTGTATCTAGTACCTTAGAAACATGATCTTAATTGGGTATGTAATACTATTACAAAAGCACTTATTCCTTTGAATGGGTGTGCTGTAGTGTAAGTGTATGGGAATCCAGTAAATACTTCTATTGATGTTAAAAGGTGGCAAAATCATAACAGAGGAAAAGAAGTGGTTTCATGTTGTGTGTAATTAAGCCATGGAAATCAGAAACACAGAGGTGGCCCGACTTAGTACTTTTGCAAGTTTTAAAGCACCATTGGGCATGTATAAGGTGAACAAAAATATAAGAATTTTGTCTTGGTGAATAAGTGTTGTGTAATACTTACTACACTTCACATTTAGACCATCTTCACCCCATAATGGGGCTGGGGACCTTGTGTGAAGGTGGACTCCCTACCACTCCCCTATGTGAAATCGTGACACCTTCTGCTTGGCTCTTCTCCCAAACCACTGTAAGCAGGAGAGGAGTTGGCTCAGCTCTATGTCTGGTCCAGGACAGCAGATTTGCAACTTCTGCTTATCACTGAGAACGTCAAAACGTGCAAGCAGAAAATCAGTAACCAAAGAATAGTCTTTTTAAAAACAATGATTTTTTTTTTCATAAGCTCTTTCTATTGTCAGCATTTCTGCATGATTCGTATTTACCTTTTGCTAGGGAGTAATGTCACAATCAGTTTCAGCTAGTTTGCTTTCCAGAAACCCAGACTGAAGCTTAAAAAAAGAAAAGATAAAATTAATTTCTAAAAACAACTCCAAAATATGCACAAAATAGGAAAAAAGGAGGAAAAGTTTTGCCTTGAACCCTGATAAAGAGGTGATGTGTAATACTGCCCTGTTCCCTATTTACCCAGTTCAGCAGGCAGCTGTGTTTGGTCCTGCCAAGTAAAAACAGCAGCAAAATGTTCCTGTTTATATTGGTGCTTCTTTAAATCTGTTTTGGCGGCTCTTTTCTTAGCTCTAATTTATCAAGAAAAAGACACCAGGAAAGACAGGTTCCAGTTGAAAACCTTGAGGCAGGGATCTTTGCTGGCATCAGCAGTGCCAAAGTTGTCCAAAAAAGCCGTCCAAGGCTCAGCAAGAACTGAGCACTGAATCGGGATGGAATGGGAAGGTTGAAGTCTGAACACAAGCCAGAGGCTGTAAAAGAGGACACCTGACTCCCGTTTTACTGCAGAATTTTGTGTTAGCCTCTTTCTCTCCTACAAAAACCTTCCACCTGCCCATGTTACCTAAGACCCACCAAGAGCCAGTCTGTTCCCAGCAACTAGTGCCTTCACCACTGACCCCCCTCTCAAGCTCTTCTACGGTCTAAAGCTGGTGGTGCAGTTCCAATCCTCATGCAGGCAGTAAAAAAAAAAAAAAAAAAAAAAAACAAAAAAGCAAGCAAAAAAACAACTCAAATCCTTGCTGCTTACTATTTGAGCTGTCAGAGCATCAGCGCTGGAGAAACTNAAAAGAGAGAAAAGAAATGTTTCAAGTTGAATGAATCCTCTGGAGGTGCTGCAATTTGTCAGATTAGATCAAGGTTTTCTGAAATTTTTGAAGTATCTTCAGATTAAAGGCTTTCTTGGAAACCAATGTCGCTCTCTGCTGCTGGTCCACACAGGGCCTGAAATTCGTTGTGGTTAGACAACAGAGAAAGAAATCGCCACCCCAGGATGTCATTGCCCTTTAACCTGCAGTTTATAGGAGCCAGAACTGCATATATTTGTTGGGGTAAATTTGACAGTGAACCTTTGCACTTTCAGCCCGTCCGTTTTCTTTCTGGGCTGTTGATTCTTGCTTGGCACAGTCACTTAGAGTTGTGCATAGCACTGTGATTGCTACCTGCATAGCCTCTCTGATTCCAGATTATCTGAAGAACGCCGTGCTATTGAGATACGGCTCAAAAATGCAAATAGGCGCTGTGGGAATGCCCAGAAAAGACAGTTTCCCATCTGACTTTTATTTTTGCAAAGGAAGATAAACATTAAACAGTGGAAAGAACAAAAACATGATGGGGGTTGTGAGCAGGACGCAACAGGAGAAGATAGAAAAATTCTCCAGATGAAGGTTTTTGCAAAACAACAAATACGTTTGCCTTGAAAGTCACAGACATTGCTTTCTTGTTTTCATGTGAAAATAGCTCTCACACAGGCTTCTTGGGCTTAATGTAATCTTACAAGGTATTTTTAGACTGGGGTGGCTATTGCTACTTATCAGAGCGTCTAACCTCAGATATCCATTAGTGTGCCAATCGCTTGCTTACCTTTTAAGTCTCTTGCCCTGGCCTTCACTAACAACTAGGATTTCTGAGTCTGTGTGTATGGGCAGGAGACTTGGGCTGACAAGAAGAGTGTGACAGAAGTGCAGTCTTTCTCTAAAAGTTTCTAAAAGAAAGTCAGTGAATTCAAAGCAAAGTTTAGGCAACATCGATACATACAAACCCAGAGATGAAAGACTGAAAGTTTGAATACAATTTTGAAGGCTTAGCTATGACTACGTGAACAATTTCCTTATTCTTCTGTGCTCTTTTTATATGATTCAGGTAATGTGGACTTTCACAAGGAGATGTTTTAGCTGTAGTCTGTGTATTTAAGTCTGCAACTGTCTTCAAAGGTTGAGAGCTGTGGGCATGGAGGGCTGTGGTACTTCACCTAAAAGCTACTTTGGAAAGCACTTTGACGCAACAAGTCATTGGGGTATGAAAAAGAAAAGGACCTCAGACCTAAGACAACTTCAGTGTGACAGTTCTGCGCTTGGAAATCATTTCCAACCAATGCAACGGTGTTCATTCACGGGGAATGGGACTAGGGTCCAGAAGAGATCCGTCAGACAAAACAAGGCATTCAGTGAAGCTAAGCCCTTACTAAAAGTGAAGGCAGGGGAGGAGGCAGCGTGGCAACATGAGCGCTAAGCAGGCCTTTGGCAAGCCAAGCTGGAGGGCAGCCTTGAACATAACTCCTGAAGCCATTTCAGCTATAAAAGACATCAACAGACTGACAGATAATGGATAGCTGCTAACACCTTCTCTCTTGCACTGCATGAGTCATCCTAGTTGCAATTAGTACCCCAGGAGCAGCATGTAAATTAGAGGTATAATTGCCCTAAGATTTACCCTACAGTCAAGGAGAAGAAAGAAATTCCAAAGCCCTTCCTAGTCTCCTCCTGGAGGCGTGTCACCCTTTCACAACTGTGCACCTACAGTTGTGAATTAGCTACCTCGTTTGGTGTCTGAACTTTAGTAGGACAAATTGGTTTGGAGATTGTTCTGCAAGAGGGTAGCAGTGATGGAGTAGGAGATGTAGCTCCACAGAGGGATGAGTCAAAGCAAGAAAGGACACTAAGGCATGGAAATAAGGAGACGTGTCTGCAGCAAGGGCATGCGTTCTGCTGATACCATGTTTCCCAGTAGATCTCCTCTCCAGTATTCTTCTCAAGATTTATACAGTCCTTCACAGCAATGTATCCAAGTGTCTTCTGGAGGACGCTGGTGACAGAAATGCTACCTGCCACAAAAAGCTTGTGTGGTTTCAACCATAAACCCAAAGACTGTTTATTTCAGCTGCCCAGCATATACATTGCAATAGGCTATAAGTTAGTGCCTTGCTTCCTTAATGGGATGAAGTCAGTGTCTAGATCTAGCATTATGGACCAGGGAGACCCTTCAAAGGGTAATCCAGCATCCCCACGCATCGTACAGGGTGCTAGGGACACCTAGCTAATGGAAACACAGGGTGTCCATCAGCCCCACTGTGGAGCACACCTTCCTTCCTTTTTATTCTCCTCCTGATGTCAGGGATCTCGATGCGTTTTCTGCACGACAGCCCAGCTCGTTCAGACCCTCTGAGGCTCTGGAGAACTGCTGCCAAGAAAAAGTAGAGGAGAGATGTGTCTGGTGCCGGAGTGATCTTTGGAGACAGGGATGGCTTACCTTTTCTTTCCAAGAAAACTGGGGCATCACATTCCCTCTTTAATCTCAGAGCTTTGTGATATCCTTCTTGATTTCTGTAATATTTCAAAATGTTTGAGGGGTGTTGGGGAATAGCTTAAAATGGATACATTTTTATACTCTTCCCTAAGCATCACTACATCAGAAACAGGATCTCTGGGCTGTCAATTCTTGTCTTCTTAACATGCTCGTATTTATTTCTATGCCAATATTTTCCACTAGATGAAAGAGCTTTTTTTTTTTTTGCATTTTACTCGAACACATTCACAGGGAACAAACATGTCTCCTTTCTCTCTTTGATTTGCAAGACTACGGAAGCTGACAACTTTCCCTGTCCACTCATAGAAATGGTCTCCTTTCCCCTGAGCATCCCACACTGTGAGAATGTGTTATGCTTGGAGAAGCACAGGGATTCCTATCAGTACACTGATGCACAGAGATAATTATCAGGCATGAAACATTTCTAAACAGTAGCATGTTTTAAGGCGTCCTATAATCAGCATTTTTGCTCTTTCCTTTTTAACGCATCGAGGCTACCTAATGAAATGGATAGAGACCCTTGTAAACTATCCCAAATTTTAAAATGAAATTTCAAGAAATAGGAATCTATAAAATATTTGTAACATTTTTTGAATCTAAACATTTTCATTAAAAGCATTTCTATAAGATACACAACCTTATGTTACAAGTCAAAACAGCATTGATAGTTTCGAGGATGCTTTAAATTAAGCTGATTTATACATGTGTTGTTTAATATCTCTAAGCAAAATTTACCTCACTTCATATAGATTTCAGGTTGCTTTTGGCAGTTTCTATATAGCAGCTACACTGCTTAACACATTTGTGAATCTGATTAATTTACTTCTAGTTGTTGGTGGCAAGTTAATATTTTCTATAACTAGCAATGATGGTAAAGCTCTCCCAAGGCGTGCCAGTTACAGATGCAAGCATTATAAAGACTAAAGAGCGTGTATAATCCTATAACTTTGTCCTTTGAGATAATGCAAAATGAGGCACAGTCAGTTAAGATATTAATCGTGTATGTTTAAAGTCCCTGACAATGAAACTATTTTATGAAATAGCTTTTAAGGCAGTTATAAGAGCGGTTCTGTCTCCATTAACACCCACACACATGTTTCATAAGCCTCCATTTCACTTTGATAATTTTAGAACTGCATAGCTTTGTTGTGAAGCCGAGAAAGCAACAAACTCCGTGTTCCTCCTGTGCTGCCTGCAAAATGGGGGGAGACGATCTCCAAAAGCGGGTCCCCTTTATGATATAAAAGAGAGCCACGGAGAGCAGGGCTCGCACCCAGGTGATGGCTCTGTGTCTCCTAAGGAGCTGTTATCGTTTCACAAGGGGCAAGCGCTGCTGGGACCCCCTGTGCACATTTGGCAAACATCTAACGGCGCAAAAATGATCTGCTGACGATGGAGGTGTGCGTGAGTGAGTGCAAAACCGCTTGTCAAAAGATGTGTCACAACTGTCCGTTCAAATTCATCCTGAGGGTTGCATGTATGTGTATATACATACGGAGATACACACACACACACACACACACATATTCACATCTGCCTTAGGCACAGAGCTTTGGTGAGACACTGAGAAACAAATGATGACCTGAAGAGGTCTGGAAAGGCTGTGGGGAGAGGCAAAGCTCCTTTAGAGGGCACGCTGTGGCTACAGTAGGCAGCGCAAATGCTTTTCCTCCTTTCTCAGCGCTGCTTACTCTTGCAAAGCTGCTCCGCTGCTGTTACTGTTTCCTTCTGTTTATGGCTCTGGAGCTGGGATGCTGTGGGTACCGCTTAGGTGAGCGCCCACCTCCCAGCAGAGCTTCAGCAGGAACTGGATCCTCAAACTTCTCTCCCCCTTTCTCTCCCTCCCTCCCTCTCCCTCTCTCTCTCTCCTTTCCCCCCTCTCCTTTGCTCTCACAGCTCACTAGCTCAGGCAGCATGCTGTATTGCAAGAGACCGATTTCAAGCTCGGTCCCAGCAGGTTCTCATACAGGCTGATGAGCAGTTGCTGATCTGCACAGACACATTTTTCTGTTGTTATCTGGAAGGGATTACTGCTGATTGATTGGCAGAAGGGTAAACGAAGAGCCAGTGAATCCTCCCCTACCTTCTCTTTCCTCTCCCTGCCAGCTTTTGGGCAGTAAGAGGTAAATAGCTTGTGCCGCTCAACGAGGATAAGTCACCAATGTGGGTAATGAGAATATGCACAATTATGCAAGATAAGATAAGAGGCTTAGGCATATCGGCGTTCAGGCTTCAGGGGGAAACCCCGCTCCTAACTCATGGGCATTCAGAAGAAACATACTCAGCAGGAAACATTGCCTGGTTTCATTCACTTGCAGCTGAAGAAACTGATGCTGGGTCAGGAGATAAGACATCGATGCCAGGGCAGTGTGGCTGTGGGGAGGTGACCCGTGGCGGTCCATGCCCCACATGGTACTGACAGACCTCTGGGGACCCCTCTGCTCCCTTCCTGCCCATCCCCAGAAGCTATCACGCGTCTTTTTCATTTTGACGAAAGTAGTTCTTCTCCATGCCTAAGTCCATCTCAGGGTTTCCAGCGGGGGAAAAACATCAGAGTAACCTCTCTGAAGTAACACCACCCAGCAGTGACAGTGCTGCTGGAAAAACACAGCAGCTTTGGGGTTTTTTTCAGCTCATGGTTCAGGTGTACCTGAAGCCCCACGTTGACCCCATCCTGATATTTTTTTTCCACACCAAGTTGAGATCCCGTTGCCGTGAGACTCTCCAACATAACCACAGCACTAAGGAGCAGCCACGTCTCTGGAGAATTAACTGGTGCAAAACCTGTCCCCAGGCAAACCAGAAGTGTCACTGGTTACTGCTGTTTCTGCTGGGTTTTGTACTGGTGTCAGCCAAAAGTGTCGAGGATGGCACAAGAGGGATGGGAGAGGAGGGGAGCAACTTTGCGTCACTGGAGGTTGGAAGGGGAGCACAGAACAGCAGGGTGGGAATCAGGTGTGGAAACTCAGGAAAGCAAATAAATTAACACCCTATCCCTGCCCTTTGTAAAGTCTCCTTATGCCGCTTTTATAGCCTATGGAGAAAATGGGTATTTCTGGGTCACCACCTGTCCGAGGGAGGGACGGAGGGCAGCCAGATCTGAGGGAAACACGGCAGCGCCAGCAGCTGCCTCTGAGCAGAGGAAGCCCGTATCACAGTGGCCCATGCTCTGCCCTCTTGTACCTAATTATTTAGATTATTCATTTCCTAATGTTTGCTTTAGAGTAACAGATAGATGCACTGCATGATATTTACTCGCATTTTGCCTGGGTGCCAAGTTCTATTATCGTGTATTCTCTGTGTTGAAATGTAATAGGGGACACCACCTGCTTGCTCGAGCTTTCTCTCTCAGCACACAAGGCAGACAAAAGACAGATTGTTTTTTGCCGTTTTACACAGGGGAGGATGAGTGAAATATAGGGTGCACTTCAGCAACTCTCAAGCACATCCGCTTTACAGCAGCATGTGCTTAAGTGATTTGCTAAATCAGGACCTTCAGATGGGGCCAAAGCCTTTCAGGAAAAAGGTCCCAGTGCCAGTTATTCGATAGGGGCTGGCCAAGTCCAAATTTTCTGTCTTAATTATAGGAAGGTATTTTATTTATCAATGCATTCTTTCAAGGCATATATATAACTCTTCCACAAGCAATCCAGGAGATCAAAAACCATTTTTTTCAAAGCTCCCAAGATGCAAGGGAACAATAAGAGGAAACAATTATTTTTTCCATTAAATGGCGAAAACAAAAAGAAGCGTGCCACTTCTCTGGAAAGTCACATTGGCTCTCCTGCTTCTCTGAGGCTCTTCTAGGAAACACGATCGGGTTCCTTCGGTTCCCTTTGAAGAGGGCAATGTCACTGAATTTCAAGCCATTCATTTGCAGAGACCAAAGACAAATATTTTCCTGAACTTTGACTACCTGAATCAGGAAAAAAACCCGTCTATAAACAGACACTGATGTTATTGATGACATACTTGGCTGAAATCACAAAGGCTTATCACTATTCAGGGGCTTCTGAAGTAGGGTTTGTAAATGTCTAATATGTGTGTAAGTGAGCAATTTCCTGTAAATCAATGTACCTTACTTTAGACTTCAGCTTAATAGCAAACCTACTCTCCAAAACATATGACACAATCATTGCTTTATCTCTAAATGAACACTACCCCATACCATTTTGCTATTTTCTCTTTTTCGTTTAGCAGAAAACTCGTACTCATCATAAGCTTCAATTATGGTAAATGAGCGCTGTAAATCTGGAATACCTGAATGTATAATCAGCAAACAAAGGCTGATTTCTTGGATGTTTTTATTAAGAGGATGTACCTTAATAAATAGATAGCAACAAATGCTGGAGATGACAACAGCATTGCAAAGTGAGGACTCGCTTTTTATGGCTTTAAGAGCATCTATTCTGATCATTTAAGGGACCAGAAAAGTAAAATGGAGCAAACACGCTGATTCAGAGAGCAGGCAAAGAAAACAACCCCATTCCTTCTTGGCCTTCAGATCACAGAAGGCAGACGGGCAGAGTTTCTGTATACTAGATTTCTGCTATTAGCAATATTTTCATGTCCTGTCCTCCCCGAGCTGACGTAAACAGACAATATCCTGAATTCTCTGGAGCCCAGCCAATTTATGAGACCCCAGGGTGCCTTTCTGTGATTTCCAGAGCTGCCATTTGGAAAGTGCATTGTTTAGCCAAGCAGCAGAAGTTAAGCAACAGGTTGAAGTAGCTTTCATGCTGCTGAGGAGCCTGGTCCAAAGCTCCATCTTGCACTTTATTTCCAAGCCAGTAGCAGGTTCTAACGCACATAACTTGTCCTACGGAGCTTCTGGAGTGGACCTGTTTTGTCATTTCCCAGACACAAAGTCGGTGAAAGGCAGCCCGTCCGTCTGTCCCTCGCAGGGCTCAGAGGGTGCCCAACTCAACTGCCATAAAGTGGAAGCTTCCAAAGCCATGGCTTAGCATGAGCTTTCCCTTTTATACAGAACCTGAGGAAAGCAAACAGCCCAGCTTGGCTCCCCTGTGGGCATCAGCGTGCCACAGGGTCCCTTGGGAGGCTGACCCTTGGGCCCCACTCGCTGTCACGTGTGACATTTGACGTAGGTAAGTATGTGATGCTGTGCTCTTTGGACGGTGGCTGTTTGCCAACCTTTGGAAGAGATCGAGGCTCTTGTTTCACAACCGAATGGGGGAAAACGAAGGCATTTGGGAGTTGGCCCCATCTGAGTACACACATTTCTATTGCTGAATGGGACGTCTGAATTGCTACGTCTTCAGGTATCCATTTCCATCAGTAGTACAGGGTTACACAGAAACCTCTTACACTGAGGAAAAGACACAAAACTGCCCCCAACAAACAGCTAGGGCTTAAGATCGCTTTGAGATCTATGAATTTTAAATTATCTTCTCAAATTCATAAGGGTTGCCCGGAGAGAAGGAGGAAATAACCTGGATTATCTCACACGTCTAAGGCACTAACCAGAAGCTAAACCAGACTTCCCTGAGCGGTGACATGTATGAAACATGTTCTCCAGCACCACTCCCCTGTGTGGATTCTCTGATGTCCAGACAATAACGGGTTTATCAGTCATTGCCTGACGTGGTGCATGAGGAGGATCTCCCTTCATGATAATTCTGTAATCTCATATTCCTCAAAGCAAAGGATTAAACCAGTGGGTTCACAAGTTACGGAGATAAGATGGACACACACATACCCGCAAACTTCCTAAGATTATGTATTAACGTTAGGAAACAAGGTTAATTTATCTGTTAGAGCAGGAGATGGTACGGTAGCTATTCCAGGCTCTGCAAAGTGCTTACTGAAAACCCTGTGCTGTTAGCCGAGAGGAATCCCTGTTATGTATCTTACCCATACAAAAGAGAAAAGATTGGCCTCCTCATCTCTCTGATGAGCACGGACACACAGCACAGTTGCCCACTTCATGATGCCATTGAAATCAAAGGCGAAATCTCCCTGCACTTCAGTGGAACAGTCAAGTGCGCATTGAGCTCCTGCCCAGCCACGTGATGTAAGAGCATCAGAGTGAACGTAGGAAAAAAATCCACTCCCCTCATCTAAACCCATTTCCCTCTGAACTTCGCACATGCTGGGTGCAGGAGAATGGCCGTGTGTTTGTGCGTGGTGTGGGCACCGTCACTGTGAGGCATTGCTTTGCCCTGCCACGCCCGGGCTGCACTGGGAGAGCTGGACATGCAGCGCCATGGTTCAGATTCCAGTCTTTCCACCAGATACCTATTTTTGTGCAATTAACCTGATGAAATCTTGTCTTAGTGAAAGCCAGGGGCCTTTCTCCAGCAACCCCAGCTGGGGCGAGAAGTCCACTGTGCTATAAGATGCCCACAGTCTGTGAAAGCTGCTTTCATCATCATTGCTCAACAGCTTTGGCCATGATTTTTCAGAGGTCTACTGAACTTCTTCATCCCCAGGGGATGGCTGCAGCATACCAGGCATGCAGGTGGACTGAAGAAACCCGGCGTGCTCCTTCACCTGCCTGCACAGAGCTGACTGGGCACTACTGGTGGAGCAGTCCTGGGGTCTGGGAAAGTCTAATGCTCTGTCAGGAGAGTGTGATTGAAGGTGAGGAGCACTGCTCCTGGCCTGCAGCTCTTCTTTGTGAAGGCTCAGTGAATGGCTGAGCCTGGGCATGAGCTACGCTGAAAGACTTAGGAACTCATTCCCTCGCAGCAAGCTCCGTGAGGAGGATTTTCTCTATTATATCTGAATCCTGCTTTATAATAAGAAACTAATTATCTTAAATGAAGTCTCAGTGCAACTAGTGAACTAGGTGTAATGTATAATCGTCCCTCATATCGACAGGATAGCAACTAATTGGCTACTTTCCTGCAATCTTCACCTTAGCTTACCTTGGTATACAATCACTTCACTGCTCTGCCACAAACTTCCATTCTGCACCAAGTAAATAAGGGCGCAATCTTTTCCGTTAATTTTAAGAGGCTTGGGAGCAAGCCCTGCACATGTGGGAATTACGGCTGGAGCACGGTGGTGCTGCCTGTCACCTCCTCTGAAGCTCTCACTCACAGAGCTCATCACACACCAGTTCCATACGCCAGGGGCCAGAAATGCACTTATTAACTCTTTGTAAATATACCTGCAATGTGATTACAGCAGGACAATGGATTTTTGTGAGCTGGTGTTCACTGAAAAAGCTGATGCTTTTCACAGATGCAGGCCACTGAGTCTGACCCAGTAAAGCAGACTAAGGTCAGGTCAAACCATTCAATTTGACCAGTTCATAAGAGCCTTTCAGCAGTACTGTGTTTGGGACCATTTAGCAAAATGAAGCAATTAGTGCATTTCTGATAGTTACAAGAAGCTGGCGGTTCCTTTTCTGCTCATACTCCAGGCTGCCTTGGGGTTTTCCAGGTTTGCTACCTCTGTCTACCTGGAAAAACTTGAACCTGCATTAGCTGTTTCCTTGAGCAATGTGCCAGCCACCAACCAGGGGCTACTTTCCACGGCTGATCATGGTGTCTCTTCCTGGAGTAATTATACTCCATATATAATATTTCAGTAGTCACTGGAGCAGAGCCTGGTCCCCAGCTGCCAGTGTACTGTTCCTATGGCTTTGTCTCCTCATCTATCAGTTAATGTTTAAATATTGAATAATTATTCTTTATTGAGAAATATTTAAGTGGGAGAGGTACGCTTCTGAGGGCTCTTGCAAGAGAGATGGGTGAGGTGAATTTAGAAGAGAGGAAAATTTGATTTGAATCCAAATGTAAATCAGAGTGAAGACTAGGCCTGCATCCCTCATCCCTCGAATGAACAGCCCAGCCACGAGAATATAGAATTGAAGAACAACACCATCGCACCCCACTACAGGCAGCCAGCCCCTTGGAGAGTATTTGTTTATTCACTTGTTGGGCTACATCTGTGAGATCCCCCAAAGGCAGAGTCAGGACCACCCTCAGTCAAATCCAAACCCCTAGAAGGGCAGAGACTCCCTCTGTCGACGACAGCACCCTGCCATGCCTTATTGCGGCTGCCGTGGACGCCGCGTCTCTCACTGCAGTGACAGCAGCGTGCACGGCGGCTGTGGAGCGGCAACAGAAATCTGTCCCCAGGTTTTGAAATCCCACACATGAAAGACAGAGATTTGCAATTACCTGTAACAAAAAAAAAAAAAAAATACCAAACCCAAACCCCTTTGGTCAGCCATTAAAAAAAAAAAAAAAAATGTTTTCTTTTGAGAAGCTTTTCTTTAGCCCAGTCTGTGTTAATTCTCCTCCCCACCTCGGTGTTGTTTCAGGCAGTGAAGTGAATACATCTGCTATTTATCACTTATAAAATGCAGGGTGTGTTTGGTCTCTGGATTTTATCACAACAGCCCCAGTTCTCTCTAACCCCAACAACCTGTTTGGTCCTAAAGCTAAATGTGAGAGTCAACTTTTCTGTATACTGATGCGAATTTTAATGACTTTTTTTTTTTTCTCCCGGGGGTGCATGTTCCCCCTTTGAAATGGCACAGAAGACAATGGCCGTGCCTCAATGTCACCATGCGTTTCTTGCCATCCAACCGTCCATTTCAGTACAGTGCCCCCGTGGTATATGCTAGACCCCCTTGTCCAGCAAGCGCATGTACACAGCAGCACTTTTGCTTTACTGAGATTGCAAAACGAGCGGTGACACCGTGCAGCAATGACGCAACAGGACCATGCTGCAACGTGTGCCTCTGAATTCCTGTGTGATCCTTATCTCAACATCAACATGGGCAGTTGGGCCCACTGGGTCAGCCGTGATCTAATTTTGCAGGAATGCTGTGGATTCTGCTGTTGCCTTTGCCTTATTAAAGCCATTTTAAAACTTACATATGGCTTCCTTCTGAATGTCACTTGTAGTATCTTTGCCTGGGTTTTTTGAAAAAAGTGCCAAAACCCAACAGTAGCTGGGTGCCAAGCTCCCTCAGGCTCCTCTGAAAATATCTGACTTGAGTCTTATTTGCAAAGGATGCTGACACAGGTGCAGAACCAACGCCCTTGACCCAGCACTGGTGGCTTTTCTGTACTCTTCCTAGGTATAAAATTAAGAGGAACTCCTTTTCCTCTTTCCTCCAGCTGATTGTGGAGCTTTCTCAGTCTCTCCTTGATGCTGTGAACCTCCACATTATCTTCTCCACTGTGCTAGGATTTGTGTTGTCTCTCATTCAAGACACAGTAGTCCTGACTTACCCAAACAAGCATCTTACTGCATCTTTATTTGTAAAGATGCTGAAAGGCACACAGGACCACAGCTCTGAAGCCAGGTGAGCATCTCACGGCCCCGTGTAACACAGGAAGAAGAGGAAAAGGCAACACCTCTCGTATACAGGCAAGTGATCCAGATGCAGGGAGAGAAAAGAAAAAGTTTCTCATGAGGAGAGCTGGTCAGGAGCACTAGGATTCTGCAGTTGAGTCATCTCCCTGAGGGACGTTTTGTGTAGCATTTGAGCACTCACAGAGAGGACTGTGGACTGAGGACTGAAATCCAGGTGTACCCTTTTTTTAGGAGGAACAGGGCCTCAGCCATGTACTTGGAGCAACCCTCACGTGTCCTCCAACCCCCTAAGTGGCTGGAAAGTGGGACAACTTCAACTGAGAAGAGCCCAGCACCAACCTGCACTACGAAAATTTGGTGAAGGTGGTTGGAGTTTTGCAGTAGGAGATACACTTTGAGCCTATGTCAGGCAGGGAACAGAAAAAATTTGCCCATCCTTCAGTCTGTGGGAAGATCAGTCTCGTAGTTTGCTCTGAGGTCACCTGCCAGCTCCTCACCATCAAGACCGGGGAGGAGAGGAGCTTATAGATCACAATTTGTTTTTATTTGCTTACAAGTCAGTGCTGTAAATATGGCCAGCTCTAGAGCTACCCCAGAGCCAGAGAGTAGGCTGCTAAGTGGGATTTTGCATCTTAAATTTGTTCATGGGAGTGGATTAGGGCTGGTCCATAGTATCTCTGTTTCCCGACTGTAAATAATAGGATAATTCCCAGACTTTTGGGACTGTTTGGAAAACAATGACATTTGTTGTGAGGAGCTTGGAGTCAGCACTAGAAAGCATGCATTGGTGTACATGCACATGGTTCAGAGTGCCTAGGATACAGGTGTTAATAGATGCCATGGATACAATAAAGAAGACGACTTGTTCCCTGGTACACTGATATTTCTTTCTATTTATTCATATTACACTTATTATAACACTATCAGCATGAAGAGGGTTACAATAATGAGGGCAGGAGGGATAAGATCATGTGCCTGCACAGGCTGCTGTACCTTGCACGCAGCTTGATCCTATTCAAAGGTTTAGATGTACTTAAACCCTATCCTAATACTTTATCACTTTAAGCCTCTTATGGCCTTAATGCTTCAAAAATACACCCTGGACCAACGAGCCTGACAAAATGGAATGGCTGAAACTTCTGATGGTACTTGGGGATTGTGCCTTGCATGCCCAGCCAAGGGGAGCCAGGCTCCGCAGAAAAAACCCAGCAGCCAGGCAGGGTCCCCCTGGGCCCAGGGGGCAGGAGCGGGCTCCTTGACCCACGTCTCTGGGGAACAGGATGATGCTGGGGGGGCATGAGCACGGGAACATGTCCCTTGCTGAGAAAGGGGGGATGGAGGAGGGTCGATGGTGCTGTAAACGAAAGCCTCTGCTCAGCAGAGGGCTGTTAAATGGGTGAGTTCCCACTCGGTGCTGGCACCCTTTCTCTTGGAATAGACATAGTCCCAGAGAACCAGGTCATCACCATTTTAGGGTAGAAATTTGGGGATAGGGATTATTTCCTAGTCTGTGTTCTCACACTGCTAGGCATGATGGAGACCCCGCTCTGACCGGAGCCTGTCGCTTCGACTAGAATACGAAGAAAGAAAAATGACAGCAACAGAGTGACTCTTTGGGAATGGAGTTTGTTCTGGAGGGAGACCATTTTTGCCTCTAAAGTTTGAGCATTGTGGGTTGAGGGAAAGGCTTTATTATCTACCATAGTTCCTTTCCTGAGGCTAAATAAGACTTCAGCACACTTGGCATTAAAGGATGCTTTTAAAGTGTTCTTTTGCAGTATATTTTGTTGCATATATCCACCAAGTGTGGGAATAAAATGTCATACTTATGGGTTTACTCATCATGTGGCTTCTCTTGTTTCAATGAAAATAATTGATCCCAGGCATGTACACGGAGTAATGCTTTGCGAGGAGCCACATACTGTACCAAATGCTACGTACTGTACTCACAGACCAGGACTTTGTGTCAACCCATGTGAATTATTTGCAAGGCAAAATACAGAGGAATTCTCTCCAGGGTAACACTGAGGTTACAGCAGTTCATTTAGCAAAAGGGAATCAGTCTCTGGGCTGCAAAAAAAGGTGTCATGCGATCCGCTTATGGAGTGGTTATGGCTCAAATACGAGTGTGCCAGGAGCAAATACTTACTAAAAGGAAGATTAAAACACATACTACAGAAGATCAGCAGCAATGATCCTATTCCCCCACTGAGGGACAAACTGTGCGGGGATGCAGCACACAGTAATGCTGGATTTTGACTGCCCCGCGGTGCTGGTGATGCAGGCTGGGCTCGCTCCCTTTTCTCCCCCTGGCTTCCCCATCCCCAGCCTGCCTGCAAGCTCATCTCGATGCACTTGAGGGTGGCAGAGCTGCTGGGATGACAGGGTGATGGCACCCATGCACCCTACCTACGGGTGATGATAGACACACGCGGGGAGGGAGCGCGTTTTTGGGTTAGACGCTACCTCCCCACCCCTGCCCACTATCGTGACAGCAGTGTCTCCAACCTTTAAGTTCAGACGCCCTGATTCACCATTAAACCTGTATCATCCTGCAAAACCCTCTTATGTTGTCAAGAGAGACCTCACTGAAATTGCTCTCTGTGGGCTAACGCTCATAGCTGCCGTGCACATCAGTGAGAGTATGCACCTGTCAATCCAAACCATGCACCTGCCAGGTGTGCTTGGACCCAAACTGCTATCAGATAATTTGATTTCTTTCTACGCTGAGACCCCTCTGGCCGCGTGTCAACCCTGTACGGCAGAGTCTGGCCTGGGAAACCTCTCTAGTGCACTGAAATGCTGTCTCAGTGCAGCTGAGGTCCCAAAAGCTGTACAGGTTGCATATGAGGTGCCTTGCAGCCTTGCCCGGTAGCCTTGTACCACACTCTTCCTCACGGTAAAGATGCAGTGCTGTCAATGTTAATTCTTTCTCCCACCCTGCTCTCCATCCTGGTAGGAAGCCCATGGGCTTGTCTGACTCCCTGACTCCCCCATGCCCGATGGGAGAGCAGAAAATGCAGGAGAAGCTGTAGACCAACCCAGGGATGTCTACCTCTGTAGCTATCAAGGGTCAGAGATACCAGCCACCCAACAGCAACAAACCATGGGTGTGTTGACACCTAATAATATGATCCTTTTGTACTCTGACAGGTTGGGAAATCTGCCTGTCTCCATCTTTTGAGTTTGGTTCTGGGGACCAATCCTATCTACATCTCTTTTTATCAGACTTTAAAACTGGTGTTCATTTTGCCTCCGTGTGTCTGTGTCCTTTTTTTCTTTTTCTTTTTGCTTTCCTTCTCTTTGTCCTTATATGTGAACTCCTGCAGCCATAGGAAATGGAGGAAACATTCTTGCATCAGGTATCATCACCTTCATGAATGATGTTCTTTGAAGAAAACAAACAAACAAACAAACTGATGGCATCCTGTGAAAAACCAGATTTTCCCATCTGAGCCAAGTGCTGAGGGAGAGTCTGGGAGGGGTGGACTCGTCTCTCCCCATCTCTGGCCTAAACCTCTGCTATGAAGCGGGAAGGAAATGGGGGAAGGGAAAACCACCCAGTTGTTTTATTATGTTCAGACCTCTTGTGTCTTTCTTGGGCTGGCTAAAGCCTCTGCACAGCGGAGCCACTGCTGCTTGAGCAATGTGGGGCTGGGATGGCCCTGGGGGCATCTGTGTCCAGTGCATGCTGGGGCTGTGTGACGGTGACAACGGTGATGATGAGGGTTTGCACAACCTGTGTCAGACAGGTCACCCGGGTGCAGAGCAAGGTGAAGCAGATGTTGCGAGAGCCGTCTGGACAGCAGTAAGCTGAAGGCAAGACCCTCATTTCCCATCCCCCGCTGCCCCTGGACACATCCCGACTCCCGGAGTGGCACTGTGCCCCTGCAGAGGAACTGATGCACCAAAGTGGGGATGCAATGGGGTCAGCGTGGCAAAAGCAGAGCCCCTCAGCCTCCCCTGCAGCCCCTTCTCCCCCTCTTCCTTTGCCCAGGAAGTGCCTGGCTGGGTTTTTTGCAAACGTCTGTTTTCTAAAAATTACATGACCGTTCATTCTTTCCATTTCTAGACATCACTGAGAAATGGAGGGCTGGGAGGGAAGCTGTGGCCACTCAGTGTGACTGCCAGCAGCTGTGGTAAGCCACTTGGACCTGAAGCAAGCACAAGGACATCTGCTTCAGCCACCTCATACCAGAAGCCACAAAAGTCCCTGCAAGATGCTAAAACAAGCTTGAAGACTTCAGTAACAAAGACTTTGATGGATAAAGACTTGACTTGTACCACAGCCAGAAAGCAGGAGGGGTCATCTACATCGTGGGTCCTTTCAGTGCAAGTAGATCATGGCCAAAAGTTGCTGAGAAATAAAAACAGTCCTTTCCATGCTCCAACAGCCAAAGACAAGATGATGGCAATAGAAATGTATCTCAAAGATTTGGAAACAAGGACCTTCTCCTAAATTGTAAGGCAATTTTCCTGCAAGAAGTAAACTTGACTTGTCGAGTACGTTGGCAACCTGGAAGCTTACAGAGCTTCCCCTGTGTCTTGATTTCCATGTATCTGAATACTCACGCAAATTTTCCAGAAGCTGCTCAGCAGGCTTCCAGGTCTTGGTGGAAAGGTGTATTTTAAAGTGGGATTAAGAAAGGCAACACATCTAAGGTCAAGAAGATTAGCAGTGAGATTTTGTTTAGCTAGACAGATCATTAACTACACTGTACTGCAAGATTTCCAGTTTAGCTTCCCTGGCCCAGCTGTTGAGGTAACAGGGCAGTTTTGCACCTTTCAACAATGCTGCGGGTTTATTTCCCAGCAGAAATACTTGAACTCTGTCCAAGTGAGTGATTGAATCCTGCCTCTTGCTTTTCCCCCTCAGCACGGGAGGACAAGCAGGCCCGCTTGGAAGAGGGCTTGCATTTCTTTCCGCCTTGTTCTCTGAAGGCACGTCAGCTCAGCTGCGCCTTATCACTCCGATCTCTGTGGGTCTGAGTCTTTGGTGTTAAGAGAGTTCAGGACCACACAGAATCAGATATTACATTAGATGGATAACATGAGACAAGGACTGAAGCTGAGGCTAACCCTGAGAATCGTGCAGTTGGAAAGCAGATATTGCATTAGCTGAGTGTCATGGATGACGCTTTCAATACACACTTCTTCGATACCACGAGGCTATTTTCTGTACTTTATAAAAACAATTTGAAAACTTTGGTGAGATATTTTGCAGAATTCTGCTAACTGGTTTCGGTATGACTGTATGTTTCTTCTTTTTTTTTTTTTTTATTAAATCAGAATGTTACCCTGGCACTTTTTTCACCATAACGTTCCTAAAAAAAAAAAAAACCAAAAAAAAACAAAACCAAAAAAACCCCAAACAAACCAAAAAAAAGGCTAAAAACGTTAAATCCACTAGTGCAGTGTCGAGGAGGTAGGCTATGAAAACATAATTTTACAAGCTGCTGCCAGACAGTGAGTTAAGAAAGATTCTCCCTGACCAGCAAGGACACCGGATATGACCTTCTCTAAAAGTCTTTGGAGTATAAATATTTTGTATCAGCTGTGTAAAATACCGATGCAATGAGCGTGTGTAAGAATGCTGACCAGGCTGCAGCACGTCTGTCTGACCACAAAGGCAGGCTGGGACCCAGAGGGCTGTGATGGATGTGGGCTGGGAGTCTTCTGCCTTGGGACAGGCAGTGACAAAAGGGTTTCTAGGATTATTCTGTCTGAAAAATAGCATCACCGACTCCTGAATGCAGAAGGACTCTCATAGTGCTCATGCCCCGTAAAACCTGAGTTCAAAATTGTTGGTGTTCTGTTTATTTATGCACCTCCCCAGTCCTAAATAAGTACCAGCAGATGCCATGCAGCACTACGGCTTAAAAAAGTGATGTACGTTACGGAAAAAGAAAGAATAGGCAATACCCTACTTTCACTGAAACTTAGGGGTGAATTGGCCTTAATTAGGGCGATTTTCCAAAATTTCAAGGTCTGGTTTAGCATTTCATTTTGGCACTGGATTTATCAGGGAAAATGGCAATTCAGTGCTACCTAACTTGGAAAGTTTTTGTTCCCTGTGGATTTGGCAAGATCCTTGCTTGAAAGCTCTTTGTCTTTCTAGACAGTTCTCTTCTTTCTCTTCCCCTTCCCGTTTCCTTCCCAACTGCTTTTGCACACACACCAAACAGGAACACTTCTTTCACTCAGAAATACGGATTTCTAGCAAAGTCGTCTCTGAAAGTGCAAGTGGCTTAAAACAGCTCAATGGGAGCTGGGACTCTGCTCACAGATGCCAAGGGGACCAACCACCCGTAAAGATACTCTAGAAGGGCTTTATACAGTCAAGAAGTGTGCCAAACTAATAGCAGAAGGGTTCAGTGCTGTTTTCGTTCAGTAAATCACCCAGTATTTGTCAGATGTAAGGCAGGTTTCAACCATAACATGCCCCGACGAAAGCTCCCTGTATCTCCGCACCCTTTCTCTGTTAGTGCAATCTGCAAGTCCTCAGCAAAAGGGGAAAAGTGCAAAGGCGCTTTCTCAGATGCACCCTCCCAAATTCCAGCTGTCCATGGCTCGGGGAACCAAAGCTGTCCTTATTAGCCCTTCATGAACTCTTCTTATATGAATTGGTGAAAATTGTTTTACTGATGTCCTGCTGCCTTTTCCCTCATATCTCAAACCAAAAATACAGAACGGAAAGTTCAAGACAGAGAACGAGGAGCTGAGGGCCATGGCCTCAGATGGCAGTGGGACTGCTGGGAGAAGAGTGAAAAAAAAAGGAACTGAAACAAGTTTCCTGTGCGACATCATGCTATTTTATGGCTTAGCAATGTCAGAAATTTTGCAAATTCCTGCTTGCAAATTCCAAGATTTTCAAAGATTATCTTTTCAAATATTGTTATTTCAGAGAAATATTTTTTTCTGTCAAACATGTATCCATATATTTTCTAGTTGAGTGCTGGCTCTAAAGAAGGGATAGGGCAAATAATGCATTACTTGAGTGACTGATTACACTTCATTAAGAGCAACTGTTGTACATCTAAAAAGTCCAGGGCAGGAGCAGCCTACAGGAAAACACATTCCTGTAATCCTTAAAAATAATCAACCAATTCCCAGAAATTAGGGAATGATTGGAGGGCTATGCTGAGTGAACTATTTAGCCAGAACAGGTGATTCGGTTACTCTAATTAGCAAAAATATGTGGAGAGAAGCTTGAAAACCACTTAGCTGCTGAATTGTTTAGCCCAGCAGTAGTTGTTGCTTGTTTTTACTGGCCATTAATTAACCGAGACATTTAAAAAGGCTAAATGTAAAAAGGCCCTTTACAAAAAAATGACATCAGCAAACTGAGTGCTTTGTTTCACAGTGACAGCTGGAGTAAAGGTCTCTGAGTAGTCACCCCAGCTCACTCATCCGGACCCTTCACTGCAGTTTTGCTTCTTCCTGCCTCGGGCACGAGTGGTCTTTGTCCCAGGGCTGTGTGTCCTGGTGAGCCACGGTGAGCCCTGGGAGAAGCACGGGGCCATGGCTGGGATATAACCTACCTGCACGCTCCATCCGGCTTTTCCCTGCGCCAACAGTAGTGATAATGTAATTTGGCCACAGAACTTTGGTCACACTTGTCTGCACTTCTGAGCACCGGCACAGACCTGAGCATGGACCCTCGTGCTTGCTCTCCTACCAGCCATTGTCAATCAGGATGCTGTGATTTAAAATTCATGAGTTAATCTGGTTCTGCAGTAGAATGTCTCTCAGCTGGATAATACTGGTTCCATGAAGGCAAATTTTTTTTGCAGAAAAAATTGTTTTCTTTGATGGAAGTTATTTTCTAAAAACTGGTCAAAAGCCATCAGTCAAAAGCATTCCTCTTCAGCCTCTTTGGGACAAAATTTGATTCTCCATTTCAAAGCAACTTTTCTATTTTGTAGTAAGAACAAAACGTAGTATCCTCATTTTTGTCACCCCAAAAAATTATCCCACCAAAAGTATTATTTTTCTCTTTTCAATTTTGTCTCCTAAGCAATTTATTCTTTTTTTAATCTTTTTTAGTTCCATTCCCAAACGGAAAAGTTTTTGAATCACCAACTTTCCTTTGAAATGCAAAAAAATTGGTTCACACACGACCCTTTTAAATAGAGGGAATGTCTTTCAGCAAATGTCCCTGCCATAAGGAACTTCCAGACGAAACTCATTTAAAAGTAATTCAATTTTTCTTTCCTTTTCTGCACAAGCTTCTGCTAGTGCTCGCTATTGTTTCTAGATTCTGTTCTTCATTCACAGCCGACTCCTACTGACCTCAAACCCTGCTTCCCACTAAGCCTGGGAACAGAGATTCATAAATACACTGGGTATCGAATATGATGGATTTGGTGGAGACAGTGGTTTTACAACCTTTCATAATCCTCCTGACCCCACTAAAGTCTCCCTGTCCCATAGGCTATAATGGGGAGACACATTGCATCTTTGTCCCTACTGAAATCATGTCTACTCCACAGGTCCCAACAAACTCCTCTCCAATGCTCTTGATAAATATCTGATTACACTCAGGGCAATCGTTCACAATCCCTATTTGGCTTTGAAACTGACTGCTTCTACTTCAGCCCCAAAAAACGGCTTGCCAACCTGAAAGCTTGTCTGCTTTTTCAATCTACACTTGTTTGTCTAATAGGAGATAGCATCTCAACCTGCAGACTTTGCCCTGCCTTTTATTACAGCTATATTTTACAACAAATATTACTCACAGGGACAGACATGGTGAAGAGGAGCACGAGACAGCAGGAGAAGAGCAAAACACCATCATGATGCCAATGGCCCCCGTGTCATAGGCACCGGGATAAGATTCAGCAGATCAAATACAGACATCTCTGTTGTTTGCATCCACTGTCTGCTGAGGTGGTCCTGCTCTTGGTGTCAGGATAAGGCCAGGATACTTCACAAGAAAAAAAACCCTTCCATAAGATCCATAAGATCCCACTAGAAGCTGCCCCCTCAGTGTCTTCTCCAGCTCAAAGTGAGGTATTAAAATAGGGCAAGAGGGTCTTCTAATTTCAAGAAACCAGTGCAAATAGAGCGGAAACCCTTTCTTTGAATATCCAGAGAACAGCA
The DNA here is from genome assembly GCA_013400035.1 of Rynchops niger. Lineage (NCBI taxonomy): Eukaryota > Metazoa > Chordata > Aves > Charadriiformes > Laridae > Rynchops > Rynchops niger. Next base: position 557,351 of record VXBH01003952.1, on the reverse strand, counting down.
AAGCTAAAACCCAATGGTCTTTCCAACATTTTAACAAACAATCTTGTTTCCAATTCTTCATCAGATAAGAATGTTTTGTGCACATTGGGCCAATTTATTCTGGAGCAGGAAAGTCTGTAGCCACGCACAGCCCACCCCACCGTTTCCTGTGGGAGTCACCGAAAAATATTCTGTCCTTCCATTCCCCTGACCAAAATATTTCTAAACATTCTGGGAGGATCTTGCAGGCAACCATGTGACAACATTTAGGAAGCAAACAGCCAACTACAGGCAGTCACCAGAGGATGCACATTCATTCCTTGTGTATCTTGCTGAGGTTTTTATGGAAGAGAGCTTAACCTTTCTTTGGCTTGCAGAGCTCTAACCAATTAATTGCTATTTATACAAACTAATTCTTTATAATTATAATAGGAAAAAGTTTTCCCCGTCCAAATCCTTAGAGGGCATAAGGAATATAAGAACAAAAAAGAGCATCTAGCCTTGAGTATTTGACCTGTTCTACTAAATTTTTGAATCAGAGTGGAGTAATACTTCCAGGATAAAATCACTTCTATTTCAGGAAAGAATGTGTACCTAGGGAACCATAATGGCATCATGCAATATGTTGGTCATTTCCCCCGTGTAGATAAGAACTAAATCTTATTTTCCTACAGTTCCTCAACTACCGTCTTGCTTCAGGAATAGTTTAAAGAAATGTGAATTCATTCCATATGCATGAAATCTTCTGCCAAATTAAATTCATTAGGGTATTCTGTTTGTAAATCTTAAAAACTATTAAGTAGTGTAGATTATTCAGCAAATCTCAGAGATAATGAATTAACTTGAGATCTATATAGAAGAGCATCATCCAAATAAGACAAATTACCAAGCAAAAAGTTTGTAACAAAGGATATCAACCTGAAATTAAGCCTGTGGGGAAATCTTTTTTCATAGATTGAAGTTTTCTCCTCTTCCTAAGCCTATTTCATCACTATAACGTGATTAACAGTAAATGGCTCAAGTAAAGGATTTAGGGTCCATGAGCTTCATTTTGGTCTGCACCAAGAAAGGAACTGGGTCCCAAGAGGGCAATGTTTCCCAAGAGCCTTCAGCTCTGCAGAAATCTCCTGTGGGCACCAAGTGCTGCTGCCTCTGGAGTGCACATCTATCCTTTACAGATATTTTAGAAGCATTAACTGTAACAGCTGTCCACAAAGGCCAGAGCAACTCTTTAGTGGAGTGTCTGAAGAAAGTTGCAACAATGAGAGGGAGTCACACTTGCTTCAGATTTGCATGAAGAGGTGTAGGTCTAGGGGGAAACCCTTGCTATTCTGTTCCATAGCCCAATTCCTTGCAGCAATAACTCCCAGTGGGTCCTGCAAGGGACGTTTCTCCAGTGCCCAGATTGTTCTGGGACATAGGACTGGTGGCTGCAAGGTGTGCATTATCTGAACCATCCGAAAATTTCTGTGATGTCGAAGCACTGCAAGGCAAGTGCTGTGAAACAAAACATGGCTTTCAGTCTGATCAAGTGCCTTGCCAAGCCCAAGAGAGGGCTGCAGTGAGGGACATGCCCAGATTGGCACAGGTCCCATGAAATAACATTTCTGCTATGTTTACAGAAGGGAGGATCTGTCGTCTCCTCTGCACACAAAGATTTAACCTTGTGTGTTTGTGTTCAGTTGCGGATGACAGACGGGGTGGAAGGACACATCCAAACCTTATGGAGATCTTCAGAGGAGCAGCAGCTTCCTGAGACCAAGCTTTTGGTCAGTGACCAAGCCAGGCAGGGGCAGGTGAGACTCCCCCTTCTCCTGGCTAAGATGTGAAAGGATTTACAAATATCATGGCTGCAAAACCCATGAATCCTGCAGTGTTTCCTTCCCATGACAAGGGCAGAGTCATCATCCTCTTCTCTTCACACCACAAGCAGTTACAGGAGCACTAAGAGAAAATGCTAGATCTGTCCTCTACCTCATTGGAGCCTTTCCCAGCTCCTCCCTTACCCGGGTGCCTGCCACACTTCAGAGAGACCAGCCTTCTCTTCTACCTATTTTTATTATACAAGATCCATGAACTAAAGACACTCCTCATCTCTAGTATGATTTCACCTCCAATTCATCGAGCAGGAATTTCCATTCTCTTATTACTTTGTCCTTGTCCTGACAAGGACACTCAACAGACATCAAAAAACAACTTCACTTTTTCTTTCTAAGTTTTTTAAAGGGGAATCTCATGCTTTCAATAGTTCTAACCTACAGAATTCCTCTTCCTGTCGCCTATACAGACTGTTTTGTTACTAAATACAAAACATGACACATGCAGCTAGAACAGCAACCAAACTGGTTTTACACAAGAAAACCTGATTCAGCCTGAAGGACATGGCTTGGGCCTCCTCCTTCTATACCATGCAGGGCTGTGTTTCAGGCTGAGACAGCCAAATGACCCTGTTTTGGGGTCGTGTCCTTGGCCAGAAGGGACAAGTTAGTATATTTTTTGGCAAGTCTAAAGACAGCACTCGTTCCTCCAGAACCTGAAAGAGTGCTCGCATCGAGGATCTGTCGAGTCTCAGCCTGTTGCAAGAGCCTCTCTGGCCAAAGTTAGAGGAGACGTGGGAAAGTCCAAGCATGCTGCCACCTCCCCCTCCTCCAGGAGCCCTGCCTTCCCCTCGGGCTGCAAAAGCAAAATATTTTCAGCGCTGCACCAACTCTCCTGTTCAGTGCATCAAGAAAGAGATGGGGCACAAACACCTCCCTCCCCGTTGCTTCTCACTCCCCTCCCTCATTCACTATCTCTGGAGATGAACACTTCCGCCACCCCTGGCCCTCTGCTTTCTCTTTGCTTTGGACTGAGGTAATGAGCTCTGCCGTGCCATGGGAGTGTGCTGGCTGGGAGCGAGGGCTGTGCCATAGCATGGTTTGTGAAGCCTTTGAACTTGCTCTAACTGTGGTTGGCATCGTGAGAGTTAGCACAGTTCCTAGGTCCCTGACAGACGGGTGAGTAGATCTGCCCTCACACAGAGAGCTGGCACATGTCCTTGGCCTCACAGAGACTTTGGTAAAAGGAAACAACTAATCTGCTCGTAGCCGAAGCTTTAGGCAAAGTTGTCTGAGTACCTGTCTGTGTTCAAGTCAGCACATCATTAACAAACAGCTTTGTATTTCATGGGGAGACGGGGATAATGGGGAACTCTTCCTTAGTCTATCAGTCCTGATGCAGTGGAGCTTCCTGGATGGCAAAAGGGGGAAGTACCCAGCCCTGTGAGATAAAGGGAGAGGGCTTGCTTGGCACTATATCCACTCCAAATGCTAAGAGGCATCTAGTAAGGATGAAGATAACTACACACATTAGGGCGTGACAAAAGGATTAACGCTTCCTGTCATCTGTGTCTCTGCTAGTATATTTTATTGACAACTGGTCATTTCTTCATTATTGACATAGCAGCAAATACTAAACAGTTTCCAGCACTGTAACTGTATCGCCCTTCCTCTGAAGTAATGGCTAGGACTGTCTTTTCCTGCCTGACAGGTGGAATACACCCAACCAATATGAAAAAGCATCAGATTAGGATTAAATTTCTCTCTCTGTGGTTTTTCAAAGATGCATTTAGTTTACTACAGTTGTGAAGAAAAGTAAGCCTGAGATCTGAGTCACTTTTCAGGAAAACCCGCCATTCATGGGTGTGGTATGTCCTGGTAGAGAGTCTTCTGGACCCCACTGACTGTGCTGATCACAAGGCCACCATGCAAAGGCAGGTTGAGATATCTTTTGGTGCAAAGGGAGTCTCCAGAAAATGGATGTACCCAATATCTGGTATTATGTCCCTCTAGTCTCTGTGGAGAAGGTGGACACACAGCCAGGCAGACCAGATCACACTCTAACACACCACTAGGGCAGAGCCAATCTCCATTGCAATTCTCCAGAGGTACTTGCTTCTCCCCACCGACTCTTCAGGTGGTTAAAGTAGATAAGTCCATTAACTCCTTTGCACCCCAGCCTGGACATGCTGGACAATAGCCTAAACCCCTGACAATAGCGTCAACATTTGGTACCTTTGGCAGGCAGACTAAATTCCCCCTTGGATTTTTCCATAGGAAGCTCTCAACCCAACCATAAGAGATTATTTTCTTCTCTTTAGCGTGTGGCTTTCCTTGTTGGGAACACTCAGTTTATATGCCTCAGGAGGGGTTGTGCAGCTCAGTTATCCTGTTCAACCTCAGCCTTCCCCATATTCTCACCATAGCCATTGTCTGCTCCTGCTTGGCCCATTTTCTACCTTCCCGCTCCTTACCTTTTCTGCCTCTCCAGCAATGTGTTGGCAGCCAGACCACGAAGTCTGCCTTGGCAATTTCGTACTGCTCCAGCAAGAGTTCTGAACACTGAATACGTTGAGCAAACTTACAGAAAAGTTACAGCAAGCTTGGAGCCAAGTTGTAGGAGCTGGTCTACAACTAAATGATGTGCTGTAAATTCTTCTAGGCAGGACAATTGGGAGACCAGATTCTGAATGCTCTGAACTACAGCCAAATAAATTCTCCAGAACTGCAGTATATAAAAAAAATCAGAGCCGTCTTCCTAGTTTCACAGGTATGTGGTAGCAACCACCACATCTCTTATTTCATCATCATCATCATAACTCCATCCTCAGACAGGCACTACTGTATTCACAAGTTTAAGGCACAGAATCAGATGTAAGACTAGATATGTAACAAAATAATTCATATTTCAGAGAAGTACCATGTAGCACAAATAACCAGGGTACCCCAGAGTATCCTAAAAAAGTGGAAGGACATCTCCTGTGAAACTCAGGGAGTTTTGCTGTTGGCTTCAAGGAGATCAGCACATAACCTTAAAAGGTGCAGCATGTTCAAGAAGAAAATCAGAGGTTACCAAGTTTTTGTCATGGTTTTAAGGTGCTTCTGCTACAAAACAAACCCCTCTGCTGCCATGAAAAAACACCATCCAAAACATGATAGCCTTGATATTGTTGAGTCTGCCACAGAACATAAACACACTCTATTGGCAATGTTGCATGAAATAACCGTCTTCAAGTGACCTTCAGAGTGGTAACACAACAGATCATATTCTTCATTATTATTATTTCCAGACTGTTCACCATAATATCTCAAGTATGAGCCAGATAAGCAAAATTGCATCCCACTGAGCTGATTTTTAATGTCTTGATTTGTCAAGTAATAGGGTGGCTGTTGGCATACATGATTCTCATTCACATACATTGGTGCTAATTGCAGGAGAATATCCCGAGCAGCTATTTTTCAAGCACTTAATATTCATGATTATTGTGAAGAATTTCCCAGCCTGGCCTGGATATAATTAACAGCTTGAGCGAAACATTTTATTTACTGCTGTTGCTAAGCTCTTCTGAATGCAGTTTCAGGGTGGTGGATTGACTAGTGCACGTAATCTTTAAATGATCAGATCGGTAGCGTGTGCCGAGAAGACAAAAGCCTCTCTTTGACAAGTAACGAGAAGAAGTCTAGTTTGCGGACTTCAATGAAGAAGTGCTTCAGGTATTAAGAGGAATAAATTGTCACAGTGTGGCGGGCTGGATTTTAACTCTGTGTGTAGACTTGATCAGCAGCACTGGAAAACTTTTAAACAGTTATTCACACAGTTTGTGAGGGTGGAAAAAAAGCTTCTGTTCATTGTTTGCACATTAGAGTAAATAACATTTGATGACAGGAAAAGGAACATTTGGCTCTCTCCACCCTAGGACTCTGAATTTGTCTTTTAAATTACTCGCTTATGGTTATGCAGTGGATTCTTTCATGCCTTTTTTGTAGCATCCTGGTTTTGGATGCCATATTTTCTTTTAATTAGCGCATCCCTGGCCCACCTCGGGATGTTCAGCAGAGACTGGGAAAAGTACAGTGGCGGAATTGATGCCTGCCTCTTCCCCCCCGGAGCTTTCGGCTTTTAAAATAACCATGCTTGATTACAGGATGGCTGTGGAGTTATTGACTGCAAGGGCCCGGCTCGTTAAAATTGAACTTGAATAATACAGCTTGGCCCACTCACACAACCCAAATGATCACTATTTTTGCAGAGGAAACCTGGAACATGCTGAAAGAGGCCGAGTGAGGTCTCCAACCACCCCTGGGAGAGGGAAGATGGGTTATTCTCCCCACCGGCTTCTCCTCTGCCTCTCACCGACATTTTTTCACTAAAAGTGTCAGGTTTAATATACTTTCTGATGAAAGTGGTATTTTCTGATGAAAAGACCACTTCACCTCTCCAAACCCTGGCCACTTCTCACCCGCGGGTCTCCTCAGCTTTATGGGGACTTGCACCGGGGTCACGTGCGGGTAGTGCCCCCTGCACGGCAGACTCCCGGCTGTAGGACTACAGCTGGGGTAAAAACTTTTGATTGCTACTAACGAGCACTCAAATCTTACGCTTAAATTTCACTGTAAAAGCTCCCCCTCCCTTCTCCCTCATTTCTCCCAGAGGAGAAGATGGCTGCCAGCCAAGGTGCTTTTTTAAGCCATGTTTNTTTTTTTTTTTTTTTGAAGTGGGAGGAGGAGGTAACACCAGAGGAAGCCATAGCTGCCGAACCTGTGCTGGGTCACGTAGACTTCGCAGCGGTCTGTGTCCCCGGAGAAGCTCAGCCCCGCGGCTGGGGAACCTCTGCACCAACACTGAGTGCCGGTGCGTCTCACGGTCACCCCGGCAGGACTGTTTGCATTCTTATTTTCCTTAACTGTTCTCATGGAAGTTAAAAAACACATTGGCCATANCCATCCCCCCCAACCCCCAAATATAGAGCTGAATCAAACCTGACAGTGTTTTCTTTATGTTCATCATAATTTTGCCACAAATTCACCACATGCTATGCTGGAAATCTGCCTGACAAGTGTTTTTAATTTGAAGGGAAAATACCAGAAGAAGTTATATCACTTGCAAATTGATGAATGTGATTTTGTTTTTTTCTTTTTGCAAAATGATGTGCTCTCATTTCCAACACCCTCTCTTGCAGATGTTATCAGTATGAGAAAATCAAGGTAATGCTGGAGTAGGCTGCTCACAGTTCAGCTAGGTACACATCCATCCCTTC